>BQNB010054168.1:0-39662 GCA_026074375.1 Tanacetum coccineum | reverse complement strand
TACTCACTTTTTATGAAAAATTCATTTTGAACGCAACGGCGTAACTTTCGTGTCTTGAATCAATCGTTATTTAGCCTAAACGAGTCCCGAACAAGTATTTTACAAAAATTACACTTTTGGTCCCTGTGGTAATATTTACACCATCACCCCCAATCTATTATACACTTGATACATTTTTTTAAAACTTTTTGGTATATATACTCAACCGATTAGGGTTTCCTCATTTTATAACCCTAGCCACCAACACATACTTTCCTCCCTCTCCTTTTATTTTTTCTGGTGCCGCTCCACCACCTCCGGCAAAATTCTGGCCACCCATAACTAAAGATTTCTTACTATATATAATATAAATATATAATAATAATTAATAATTATAATTCAATTATAGTATAAGTATTTCAAAAGATTCAAAGAAATTACTTTTATCCAAAGTAAAATCAAAAATCCACTGGGTCGTTTCCTGACGAGGCGTGAATGGAAAATCGAGTATCGGTTTGGGAATTATGCTTGAATATCACAAATGGGAGTTTGCTTTTCTAATTCTACTATTAAAATGCAAAAACGAGTAAAGGAAACCTAAAAACGAAAGTGATTTATGTAAAACACGAAAAAAACGAGAACGGGAATCAAATCACGTTCTTTTAAAAAACTAAATTGTAAAATTTTAACCCTACAAAAGCAAATCAAATTTTCTTAGGTCCTAAATGATAAAAGAAAATTTTAAAAAAGGAATTATATTTTTTTGATTTTTATTTTAATTTAATATGAATTAAAAACGATTTTAATGAAATTAAATGATTAAAAATACTAAACTAATTGGGAAAAATCTGAAAAAAATCTGAAAAGTAGTTTGAATAAAGCTAAATTTAAGAAAAATAAAACGAGTTACACAGCTTAATGAAATAAGCACGAAATAAGCAAAATAAGTTGTTAAGCTTAATGGGGTACAAAGGTGTTAAACATTTAATTGTGTAGAGTAAGGCCAGATGGCCCTACTGGTGTTAGTGGTTATTGTGTGTGTATTGTGGGATGAGTGTGTGTGAAGGGAGAGGTCATGGGTTCGACCCCCATGCCTCTCTCTTTTTTGAAAACATTTTTTTTAATTTTTTTTAAACTAATAGAATAAGTAAAAGTGACAACTTAAAAAAAACTTTTTTATAAGACCTTAAAATAAGCTGGCAACAATCAATAATAAGCAGACAGAATGTACCCCTTTTTAAAAAAAAACTAAGTTATGAAGGCTAACTGCTAGGCTTATTTTTGGGCTTAAAAAGCACTTGGACAAAGCAAATAAGCATTCACAGATAAACAGCTATGTCTAATAAGCATTTGGAAACAAAAAATAAGCAAATAAAATGGGCTGAACTAAGCTTAACATGACAGAATTACCTAAAGGCCTTAAAAAACTTAGAATGCTAAACTAAAAAAAACTAATAAGCTCTACCCTAAGCTACATTAGCTAAAATGGCCTAAGTCTAACCTAATAAGCAATAATAAGCTGAAATGAGCAAAGATAAGCCAATGAAACACACTGAAAAGCACTGAAAACCAGATATGCAAATTGTCCTAAACTATAAGCCAAACAGCCTAAGTGGGTACCTTTAGGCTTATTTTTAAGGCCCTTAATGGATCCTTATGGCTTAGCAGCTTATAGCTTTGAAAAGCTTAGCCTATAAGCTGCAAGAATCAATAAAGAAAAAAAGGTTTGAAATACATACAAGCTAAGAAAGGGCTTATGAAAGATGCTGTTTGACTCAGCATATGCTGAATTTCAATTATCTTTTGTAAAGCCAAAAGCAAAAGTGAAGGCCTTAATTTAAGCTATGAAAAAAAGTTTTAAAAGATAAAATAAGCTTAAACAGATTGACTATTGATTGCAGTTTTATATACCTAAAATATATCACAAAATAATATACCACAAGAGCAATTAAGAAAATTCCCTAAGGAAAATTCACTCTAAAAATATATAATATAATATATAATACGTATATTTAACCGGGTAAGTATGATCACCCGGGTCGTTTCCCCAACGACTAGTGAAATTGAAACCACGTTTTAGTTCAGATTCTGATTTGAATGAAGCTAAGATATTTGATTTGGTAAGCTATGACTACTAAATAAAAAGCAACAATTAAAATGGGCAATTAATCAATTAAACTAATACGGGAAGCAAATATAACGCGACAAATAAGCAAGCCTACTAAATTTTACTCCTAAAAATGTAAACTAAATTTCTAAACCTAAGATAGGACAAAAGAAAATTTTAGGAAAAAGAAAAACATTTTTTTGATTATTTTTGAATTTTTTATCAATTAAAAACTATTTAATTCTAATTAAATCCTAAAAAATAGCAAAATAAAGTCCTAAAAATTGGAAAATAATTTTTTAAGCATAGAAAAGTCTAAAAACTTAAAAATTAAGAAAAATTATCTTTTAACTATTTTAAAAATTAAAATCCTATTTTTAAAATTAAAAAATAAAAGCCTAAAAATGAAATTTAAAATCTAAAAGTGGTGAAATTGATTTTTCTTAATGTAAACCTAAAGCTATTTTTTATAAGACTAAAAACTATTTTTTGTAATTTTCTGAAACTTTTTTCTATTTTTTATGTATTTTCTAAGATTTTAACTTTCGAAAAATGATTTAAAATAATCTACTTAATGAAAAATTACCAAAAAATCAGGAAAAATCTAAAAAGTAACAAAGATTAAATGAAAAATGAAAGGATAAGCACAGCTTATCAAATAAGCTGTAGAAACAGCTTATTATGCTACGGCTTATTATTTATAAAGGAAATGAAAACGACTATAAGTATTAAATTAGGGAAAAGGTGAATGGATGAGCTATTGTAGCAAAGTGTTAAGACGTATGGTTGTTGAGTGTGAGGTCGTGGGTTCGAGGCAGGCAAACCCCTTTTTGCTTATTTTTTTTAATTTTTTTTTTACAAAACTGAATATTGGAACTTGTAAAGGAACTAATTTTAAGCAACTTTAAAACTACACTTTTTGTCTGAAGATGACAAATAAGCTCTGAAAACAGCTTATGAATAAGCTGTATCAGAAATGGAGCTTTTGAACTCAAAATGCTTGTTAGGACTTATAAGCTTGCACAAGCTTCTTTATAAGCTCATTGGCAAAACCAAAAGCTATTCTAGAATCCCTAAGACATGCAAAAGCTAATCCTAATAAGCTAGCTTAAACAAGAAACACTAAAAGCCACTAAAATTAATGCTAAAAACTGCAAACTCAGAAAGCAATACTAAAAATTCAAAATTAAGAAAAGATAAAGAGCTTCATAAGCTAAGCCAGGAGCTAATAGAACTTAACAATAAACTTAAGAATTATGGAATTCAATTATAAAATCAACTACTATAAGCTAGAAATTAAAAATTAAGAGCTAAGATTAAAACTGCTGTTTTGGATTTTTCAGGTTTTATGCAAACTTTAAAGCATAAATTGCCCTAATCAATTGGCTATGAAATAGTTAAAATAGGACTTAATCTATATTAAACTAGACTAGACTTAAGGGCTACCCAAAATTTAAGATCCTAATCCTAGTTTTACAAACTTAAATAAGTCTAAAAGTTCAGCTGTTACTAACTACTTGTTAGTTATGCTGATGCAACTGGCATTTTACCAAAACAATGTGCAGGGTAACCTAGAGTAGGTTTATACCTAACTCTAAACACAATTGTTGAGTATGTATTAACACAAATTAAGCAAGATCCTAGCTTAGATGGCTTGGTTCAAAATTTGCACAAGTGAAAATACTAGAAAAGTTCCCCTGGTGCAGGATCTCTCAAATTAAGTCCTAACTCTTTAGATTTTGAAATCTAACTTTTAAAAATGCTTTTCCTAATGATTAAAAGTTAAAATGAAACTGACTCAAGTAAAATGGAAAGCTTACTTTGACTTTTGGTGGTCAAACAAGGCTAAACCAAACACTCCTTTATTTAACTTGACATATTTGAGCTAAAGCTTAAAATGAGAATCCACTTAACAAGGCATTAATACCAGACAACTAACAGCTTATAACAAACTATTTAAACATGAATCTATAATCTATTAAGCTAGAAATTGAAATCTACAAACTAAACTAGATATTTTTTGTTTTTTATGGAATTTTATAACAGAAAAGAGATTACTATGATCTAAAATACTTAAGTTAAAATCAGTAGATGAATAAGTTCTAAGTAACCATATAAATCACAAATAAGCAATAAGAAAACAGATAAGCACTATTAATAAGCAAACAAGCAAATTTAAGCTAAATAAGCATTTATTAAGCTAAAACTGAAAATTAAAGAAGACTTACAATGAGCCTAGCTAAACAAGGCATGAAATGCTCTTAGAGCTTATTCAACAGCTCTGGCTTATTAGCAATAAGCCAGTAATAGTTCTTGGAGACCCTTCCATGATAGGTCTCCCTTCCAAAAGCTCATTTATCCAAAAAGCAAAGGTTTACTTCTGATTTTAGAGTTAAGGTAATTTTAAGGTATGTTTAAGCTCAATAATAAGCTTAAAGACTTATTAGAGCTATTGAGAGCTTATAGGTAATAATAGCTTAACATTTGAGAAGAATTTAAAACTTATGAGTGAAAGATAAAAGTGCTTATGACAGATTATTTAAGAACAAAACTAGATTTCATTAAAAGAAAACTTGATTACATTATCAAAAGAAAATTACAACTGAATTTTAAAAGAAATTACAATAAGCTAATTTAAGCTAAAAACTACCAAGCTACTCTAAAAAAAACTCTCTTTTGTGTGAGGATGAGGGGCTCTATTTATAGTGCTGAGGTGAAGCTTCCAGGCTCTTGAGGCTCTCTCCAACACTCTAATCCAAGCCCTCCATTTCTTCAATCATTGGATCAATGATCTCATCCGTTGGATCAAGTGTGGACACTCAAGGATTGCCAAGCTGTCATTCTTGATGTGACAGCTTGTGCTACTTCTCTGAGTGATCCAAGAGTAAAATCCACCTTTCCTTGTGCTTTCTTCCATAGCCACGTGGCTTTGATGCTTGAGTGATCAATTAGAGCCCTTGATTTGACATAATTAACCCTGCCATTGTGTTCATTGTCCCATGAATTGTCGTCCTTGACCTTTAATTTTGAAAAACCCTTTGTTTTAACCTGTGGGTAAAAATGGGGACGACGGGTGAATAGTACTTGTTATTTCCCGCTTGTTTTAACTGAAAGAGGGGAAATACGTTTTAAACTTTGGAGAATTTGCAACTTCAGTCCTTGTGTTTGTTTTATAAAGGTTGTAGTGTAAAAATGGGTTTTAGGAATGACAGAAATGGTCCTTGTGGTTTTATGAAGAAGGGAATTGGGCTAGGGTTTTGGGCTTTTGGATCCGGGTGTGGCCCATTTAGGTTTAGGGACCATTTGTGTGATTTTTGAAACTTGAAGGACTATGTGGGTAACATTTGGGTTTTTGATTTGTGGCTTTGACTTTTTGACTTTTCCTGGCTTTAGCTTTGCATTTCTGGCTTCTCTTGTGCTCTTCCGTTTCCTGTGTCCGTGTTTGCCCGTTTTTGACGGTTTTCTTGTGATTTTTGATATATCCGTACCTACACACACAAAACACAAATGCAAGCATATTTTTGCCATTTTTGGTCTGTTTTGGGTCTAATTGGGCCATTTTAGGTATTAAACGGATAGTATATTTTACCCTTATCAAAATTCCCCAAATAACACGATTGCGTTTCTCAAGACAATATTACATGCCTTATAACCTAAATATCTCAAATTTCCCCAAACTCAACCTTTGAAAAGTAGCAAGATTTATATTGGAGAGTTAAGAGGATCACAAGTTATAAAACCACCGATTCCCTTTTTCAAAACTTTCTTCTCTTTTATGATTTCTTCTTGGTTATTTAACTACTAACTTAAAACTTATTTGTGTTGATTATAATGTATTGTTTTTCATTACCTCATTGGTAATTTTATAGATCTTAGAACATCATAATAGCACAATATTATGTGCTCTAAATAGATAACTTCTTCATTCCGATTTTTCACTTTTCCCATGCTTAGCTTAAGAATAAGATCACCGTTAAGTACGAGCTAAGATGCTAGACCTACTTTTAATTACAACTGTGGAATTTCTCTTTCCCGATACATATCATTATACTTATTGTGTTGTGTGTTCAATAATTAATCTATAACCATTAAATCCTCATATTTAGATAGATGAAATCCGACCAAGCTTTACACATGGGCCTTGTGGGCAAGTATGTTAATCTCTTAGCAAGTTCATAACTCAAAGCAAACACAAAACTCCTTAGCCTAGACATCGTTGGTCACTTGCCCCTTGAGTGATTTCTTCTCTTTCATCACACCGTCATCGGGTAAGTGCTAAGGCTTTTGACACCCCATCCGGAGAATAATAATCGAGACGCATGAACTTCCGATGAAAAAGCCTTGTAGACTTTTGCAAACCTTAGTTCAAAAGAATACCTTGGTTTTAGAAAAAGAAACTTTTACTATTTATTTTCTAACTTGCAACATTATTATTATTATTTACATTATTAGGCTAGGAACTGGTATCACTTTTCTTTCGACGACACTTAGACCTACGTTATCGTCAAGAGCTCGGTGTAATTATATGAATACCAACCCTGAATATACCTCCTCACCCTTTCTTTTGATGTCATACATCGGGAGCGAACCGACAAGTGCCTATGTACTTTATTGCGATAGAGTTTGTATATTAATTATTAACACTAAGGGATTTATAACTTGCATCCTTTTTATTACATTTTTATAGATTTTTTATTTATTTATTTATTTATTTTATTTTATTTTATTATTTTTTTAACACATTATTTTTGCAAATAGAAAATTTTCATTTTAGAAAACCAAAGTATAAACTTGAACTAAAATTCTTATTTACCAACGATGTTTGACTTCATCATCGATAAAGCTTTTTCTCTGAATATGTTGAGTAGTCTTTTAAGAGTAAACTCAATTTGTAAAAATTAAGAGAACTGTTTAATTACCATTTTAAGAACTCCGGGGAAGAAAAATCAAAGTATTTTATATGCCTTTAGTTTTCCAATAAACCTTGTTTAGCATCCTAATTCGTACTCAACACTATCATCTCTTATTCTTTTCAATTTAAAATCTATAATAAAGAAATTCGCTAATACTTAGCCTATATAAAATCCAACTTGGCAAATTTAAAATCTACTTGAGATTAGCACAAGTTTTAATTTAATATGATTCAATGTCTATCATGTTTAAAGTCTAACATGAGACCAGAATTAACTATCATCATTAATTGTTAAGGAGAAGCTAATCTACACGTACGATCGGGTCAAAAATTATTCTTATTTTACCAACGGAAAACCTACTAGTTCTGTCTTACACACTTTCTTTTTATTTATATATATTATATTATTTATTATATTTATTAGTTATATATATAGTATATTTAAAAACATATTATATATATATATATTTTTTTTCTACAAATAAAAATTTAATTTTTTTGCTATTTTGTGGGAAAACGGGTACGTGAGAACAAAACAATAAGCAGGTAACATCAAATCGATAGATTCCCTCCCCAAACTAAAATGAAACATTGTCCTCAATGTTTAAAGGCGGGTCTCTACGAAAATCTAAGCCGTTTATGAATTATGCAAAGATAAACGTGAATCGATTAGATGAAAGGATATCGGATCTCCCCAAACTAATTTCAAATAAAGGATGAGAAGCTCGAGTGGGACACAGAACTGCAACACGGACACGGAGAGTCTTCAGAAATTGTTTTTTTTTTTTTTTTTTTTTCTTGGGTCTAAAACCTTGCAAAAATCAAACAACAAAACAAACAAACAACGAAAAACGGAGAGATAGCCTAAACACATCACATACACATTATTTAAGAAAATAGAAAGAATATGGATAAGCATGGGGTGAATACCTTGAGCGGCTTGTTTTTGGTTACGAGTCAAAGCTTGATCGATCCTGAATTTAGTTTGTCCTTAGGGAAAGTTTGGAGATCCGGGATAACAATGGTGTTATCACCTCCTTAGTTATGCTTAAGACGGTGGCTGTTGACGTTTGGAAATTCGAACCATCGGGGATGAGACAATTTGGCTGTGCCATAAGGAAAACTTCGGTAATTGTGAAAGGACGGACATCGGGACTTGAGTTTTCAGAAGAAAATCTTTAATCGGGAGTTGAAAAGTAAGAATTAATCACCGACATTGAAGGATTCGATTCTTGATCTTTGAGTAGTGTAGTTTCATCGTCTTCTCCTGTAGATTGATGAATTATCATAAGCTTGAATCTCGAAGCTCGTTAAGTTCATGGATAGTTGGAGCTTGCGATGTTCACCCGCCGGTTGAGATCGGAAGTTGGCATGCTTAAGAGCCCAATATGCCTTGTGTTCTAGTTCAACTGTAAATGACTCGATTTTCGTATAAACTAGCTATGTTGGGCATGCATTCCGATTGGAGTTTGTAGCGGTTCAGAATGCCACAATGCATCGTCTAACTTTTCTGACCATGAGGCACGGTTTTCTCCTACCGTCCTATCTAAGATTCTTTTAAGTCCACGATTTGTCACCTCGACTTGACCACTAGTTTGAGGGTGGTAAGCGGTAGAAAGACGATGTGTGACACCATATTTAGACATATCTTATCATATTTATCATTAAAGAATATGGTTCCCTCGATCGCTTATGTTGCTCCTTGGTGCACCAAATCGGGAGAAAAGGGATTTCAAAAATTTGACAACTACTCTAGCATCGTTGGTGGGGAGCGCCTTGGCTTCAACCCATTTGGAAAGATAATCGACGGCTACTAGAATATATTTGTTTCCTCTAGACGACGGAAAAGGTCCCATAAAATCAATACACACAAACATCGATAAATTTCACAAAACTTGGATTGCAATTTGAGGCATTCATCTCGATGTGAAATTTGCCTTGTCTTGAATGCATCACATGATTTGATCAATTCGTAACCATCCTTATAGATTTGTAGGCCAAAAGAAAAACCGCATCAAATACTTTCCTGGCGGTGATATTTGCACTTTGATGGCCACCCGGTTGGGTCACTTCATGACTAGCTTTGGTGGATTTCAAGCGTTTCTTAGCCTAATACAATCTACGGTATGATTTGATCCGCACATGTCGAAAGAGATAGGGATCATCTCAAAGTAATGCTTTACATCTTGAAAACTTCTCTTTTGTTGAGTTGAATTCCTTTGATAAGAAAATTCCCCGCGTGGTAATTTGCTATATCGGCAAACCACGGGGTATTTTGGTCATCATGAGAAGTCACCGTATTCAATGTTTCAAGAGGAAAGGTTTCATTAATCTCCTTAGGATCAAAAACATTCTCATACGGGTTTTCAAGACGAGAGAGGTGATCGGCTGCATAGTTTTCAGCTCCTTTGGTATCAATCACTTTAAAATCGAATTCTTGGAGAAGTAAGACCCATCTAAGCAATCTTGCTTTGGCATCTTTCTTGTTGAAGAGGTATTTCAATGCGGAGTGGTCCGTGTAAACAACACTTTTGTTCATGATAAGATATGATCGAAACTTCTCAAAAGCGTAAACTACTGCAAGCATCTCTTTTTCGGTTGTTGTGTAGTTTGATTCTGCTTCGGTCATCGTCTTACTTGCATAATGAATTGGTCTAAAATGCTTCTCAATCCTTTGCCCTAGAACCGCACCTATTGCATAATCACTTGCATCACACATGATTTCAAAAGGTTGGTCCCAATTTGGAGCAATGAGAATTGGAGCTTCGGTTAACTTCTTTTTCAATGTTTGAAAGGCTAGAATGCAATCTTCCGAGAAGATAAAAGGAGTGTTTTTCTCTAAGAGATGGGTCATGGGTCGAGAGATCTTTGAAAAGTCTTTGATGAATCTGCGGTAAAAACCAGCATGCCCGAGAAAACTTCGAATTCCCTTAACGGTGGTTGGGTGAGGTAGCTTAGAAATCACATCGATCTTAGCTTTGTCGACATCAATTCCTTTCTTAGAGATCTTTTTTTTTTCCATATAATCCCCCCCCCCCCCTTTTTTTTTATGTCCGAGTACGATACCTTCCTTTCACGTGAAATGGCTTTTTTCCGAATTTAGAGCTAAGTGGTGTCTTTCACACGTTTAAGCATTTTTTCTAGATTGTGAGGCCTCGTAGAAAAAAGAATTTCCAAAAACCAAGAAATCATCCATGAAGACTTCCATTGTCTTTTCAATCATGTCATGGAAGATTGCCATCGTACACCTTTGAAACATGCCTGATGCATTGCATAAACCAAAAGGCCTGCGGCGATAAGCAAACGTTCCGTATGGGCAGGTGAATGTGGTCTTTTCTTGGTCATTTGGATCATCTGGAATTTGAAAATAAAACCCGAACCTCACCCCACCGATACGTCGAGGAAACAATAGTATTCATTTACTGCCTGAGTTCTCCAAGCATTTGGATCCTGAACGGCAAATGGGGGAATGGTCTTTTCTTGTGCTTTGGTTCAATCTTACGATGAATCTATGCATACTCTCCATCCTGTTACAAGTCTTGTCGGCACTAATTCGTTATCATCATTTGTTACTACGGTCATTCCTCTCCTTTTTTTGGTAACGCAATGTAATGGCTCTCGCAAGGACATCCGAGATTAGGTAGATCATCTGCGTCATAGAGGTTGTTCAACCTATTTTTTTATTGACTCATGATCTTTGATATTAACCCTTCTCTGATGTTGGACCGTTGGTTCATAGTCATCTTCATTGAATTTTTATGGGATAAAATTCCGGTTAATACCCTTAATGTTATGAGAGCTTCCAAGCAATTGTTGCTTTGAGATTTTAGAACCTTTATGAGAGCGGTCTTTTCATCATCGGATCAATATCTTTGGCAATTATAAACAGGCAATTGTTGTTATCTGCTAAAAATACGTATTCAAGATGAGGTGGTAAGTCCTTAAGTTCATACCTCAGGAGGTTACATCGATTGATGATTCGGTAGATTTTCAAACTTAAGCTCCTTTCTGGATTTCTGGTAAGTAATTTCCTTGATTTAATGAAGGCGAAGGATCACTATTGAGAAGAGATTCGAGAAGGAGAATGTCCCCCTTGGGTCATAATAGCTTCATTCAACTTCCGGTGAAGTTTGGATCATCAGCGTAGCATGAAAAGTATCAGCTTCTCCAAAAGTTAGAAAATCTCTATCCACGGAGGATGAGAGTCGGAGTAAGAATTTGAAACAATCGGATTCGTGATCCGGAGAAGGATTGCCACTATGCAAACTGAGTCGGAAAAAATCTAAGATTCTTGTGGTATTCTTCACACGTGAACATCAATAAGATCAACTTTATTCAACGATTTGAAATTGTTGTATGAAAATAGAAGGTGTATCACCCCATTTAAGGTAAAGCAATTGATCATCAGTTCTAAGCGTAATCTTCTTCTTACACATCAATTAAGCATGAGGTGTCCTAAGAAAAGGCCCTCCCGGTATTAACGGTACTCGAGATCTGGCTATGAATTCAAGACATACAAAACTCGGCCAGAAAGTTAGAATTTCTACCTTGACAAAGACATTATCGGCTACACGGTTGGGTTTGGAAAATTGTTTCGGTCCGCTAATTCCTAACACCATTTTAGTATCATGTTAGGCCGGGAGTCCAAGCTTTTTCCATATGGAAGAGCATGAGATTTATGCTATCACTAAATCGGCTAGGGCTAAGCAATTATCAAACTCAAAAAATCACCATGGATAAGAAATCGATAGTACCTAGCTTTTCATCGGAACTTTTGAGGACAACCGCACTACAATTCTATTCAAAAGGTGTCTGGTTAACTCGATTAATTGTCTTTATTATTAAGCATCTTTTTGAAAGATCAGTAGCAACACTTTGGCATATGAACTGAGAGCCATCCGCGATATTAGCTCAAAATGAAGATTTCAGAAAGTTTCCATATAATGTGAGCTAGGATATCATCCTTTCACGAATTTTCTCTTTTGAAGTCTTGAAGGATAAGGCAAACTTGTCTTGGTCTTTTGAACAAAAGTAGGCTCTTTTGATTGGGGGTTTTTTTCCTTTTTTTTTTTGTCTTTGTTTTTGATCTTGGGACCAAAGAGGTTGGATGTCTTTCGCATGCTAGGTAGCTCCGTATCTTTGTCACCTCGGGTTCCTTTTCTACCACCGGCGGGTGAAATGGAGAGGTCCGTCATATGAGGCACCACTTCGTGATAGTAATTGCCTTGCTTAGTTCCTAGGTTTAGATTGGGATTGACTTTGGTAACGGAACATGAACTTGAGTTGGTTGTATGATTGTTTGCATGTAACTTTGAATATCTTCTATAAAATCATCTTGCTTCTTTGATATTCATTGTAAAATCTTGAATAATCATTTGGATTCCTTTCGAAAAATTATCCAACTTAATGTGCAAGTTATTGTGTTCGCATCATTCAGCCTTAGCATAACTTTCAAAAATCATTTTAGAAAAACACCTTGATTTGTGAAAACGGGAAGGTAAAGCTTGATTAACCAAAGGTTGATTTGTTGGTGGTTGGTATGGTGGGGTTTGATAAACGGTTCCTTGGTTGTTTTGGCGGTTTTGATTGAAATTTCCTCCACGGTTTTGATTCGTATTGAAATTGTTTCCTTGATATCGGTTTTGGTTTCCTTGGTTGCTTTGAACATTTGGTTGATTGAAACCCGGTGGTCTCATTTGGTTTGCCAAATTAGGAGGATTCCTTTGAACAAAATTGCCACGGCGGCGGTTTGATGGAAATGATAATTGTTATTCATAAAAAATAGGATATAATTCCTTGTTAACGGACAATTGTTGAAGTTATGATTTGAACCACATGTGACACAAACTTCCTCGACTACTTTGACGGTAGCAGGAGTTGTCACTTTCTCTAAACGGCTCATTCGAATATTCATTTTGTCTTCAAGTAAGGCGGCCATTTGTTGAATCTCGAAAGAATTATTGGAAGGTGAAGAAGTAGAAGAAGGAGCATTCGTAATCGCTCTTGAATCATTAGGACGACTTCTTGAATAACGCACTTTGGATTTACTTTCGATTATGGCTAAACCTTCTCGAGGCATCTTATCTAGAAAATTGCCACCCGCGTGGAATTAAGGCTTCTCTGATCATTGGTATTCAAGGAATGTCTAAAGTATCAAGTTGGTGTTAATTCGAGAAAACCATTGAGTGAGGACATTGACGAAGAAAGTTCTTTGAGTTCCACATGCTTCGTGAAGGTTTCATTCGGTTCTTGGTAGAAAGTAGTGATTTGTTTCGAAGCGTAAAGTTTTTTTGAGGTGAAAGAATTGGTTTTGAATTTCGAGACAAGATCATCCCACAGAGATATGATCTAGGAGGTTCCTTATCTAACCAATCTCGGGCTTCACCGTCTAGAGAGAAAGGAAAAAGCAAAAGCTTAATCGAAGTGTTCGGAACTTCGGGATGTCTAAACGTTGAAGTGACCTTGTTGAAAAATCGAAGATGATTATGAGGGTCTTGTCTACCCGTGAACTTATTACTTTGCACAAGATTGATCAAAGGTTGTTTAAGCTTAAAATTGTTTGCATTTATCGGTGGAACAACAATTGCATCTTCGTATCCCTCGATGGGAGCTTGTAACATCTGAGCCATGGTACGATTGTCGGCATGGAAACTCGGGGTTCCCTCACAATAAACCGCGTTAATTGTTGTTGCGAATGATTTCGATTAAGAGCTGGATTGAGTGCGCATGCATGTAAATAAAGAATTAAAAAAACCAAACAAAAATTACACTAATTTTTTTTTGGATTTGATTTTTTTTAACAATCTATTTTAAACGGATATACGGAAGACAACCTTAAAACACAAATAATCAATACTTTACTTCTCGTAACTCTCAAAAATTGTCTTTTCAAGGTGAGCAGTATTCGTAAGTGACACAAATGTCAAGTTTTTGAATCTTTGGTTCGATTTGGGAACTTTTCAAATTCACCGGAACTTATTTATGATAATACCTCAATTGAAGGTATTATATGTTGGTGTTCGTTTACCAACTTTGTGTATTGTATTTCTTCTTTAAAGGATAATTTTTTTTTTGATTTTTTTTATGTTTTTATGATAATTATACTAAAAAGAAAAAAAAATATTTTTTACTTTTTATATTTAATAAATTATTTTTTGATTTTTGAAATATTTAACAAAAATGAAACTTCCGAGGTCGAAAGATCTTCAAACCAAATCAACAAACGTAAAAAGCGGAATGCTTTAACACAATTACCCCGGCAAAGGCCCTCAAAAAAGATGTTGTATTTTATATACACTAATAAAATATACGATATAATACCACAAGAGCAATTAAGAAAATTCCCTAAGGAAAATTCACTCTTAGAAGATATATATATAATATAAAATAATACGTATATTTAACCGGGAAATATGATCACCTGGGTCGTTTCCCCAACGACTTGTGAAATTGAAACAACGTTTTAGCTCGGATTATGATTTGAATGAGAGAAAAGATATTTTTTTTGAGTTTCTATAACTACAAATATAAAAGCAACAATTCAAATAAACAATTAAAAGCTATTAAATACTTAAACAAATTAGCGGGAGCAATTAAAAGCGACAAATAAGTAAATAAACTAAATTTAACTACTAAAAATGTAAACTAAATTTCTAAACCTAAATTAGGACAAAAGAAAATTTTAAGAAAAAGAAAAACATTTTTTTGATTATTTTTGAATTTTTTATGAATTAAAAACTATTTAAATCTAATTAAATCCTAGAAAATAGCAAATAAAGTTTTAAAAATTGGAAAAATAATTTTTTATCTTAGAAAAGTCTAAAATACTATAAAAATTAAGAAAATTATTTTTAACTATTTTAAAAATTAAAATCCTATTTTTAAAATTAAAAAATAAAAGCCTAAAAATGAAATTTAAAATCTAAAAGTGGTGAAATTGATTTTTCTTAATGTAAACCTAAAGCTATTTTTTATAAGACTAAAAACTATTTTTTTGTAATTTTCTGAAACTTTTTTCTATTTTTTATGTATTTTCTAAGAATTAAACTTTCGAAAAATGATTTAAAATAATCTACTTAATGAAAAATTACCAAAAAATCAGGAAAAATCTAAAAAGTAACAAAGATCAAATGAAAAATGAAAGGATAAGCACAGCTTATCAAATAAGCTGTAGAAACATCTTATTATGCTACGGCTTATTATTTATAAAGGAAATGAAAACGACTATAAGTATTTAATGAGGGAAAAGGTGAATGGATGAGCTATTGTAGCAAAGTGTTAAGACGTATGGTTGTTGAGTGTGAGGTCGTGGGTTCGAGGCAGGCAAACCCCTTTTTGCTTATTTTAATTTTTAATTTTTTTACAAAACTGAATATTAGAACTTGTAAAGGAACTAATTTTAAGCAACTTTAAAACTACACTTTTTGTTTGAAAATGACAAATAAGCTCTGAAACAGCTTATGAATAAGCTGTTACAGATAGTGAGCCTTTGAGCTCAAAATGCTTGTTTGGACTTATAAGTTTGCACAAGCTTCTTTATAAGCTCATTGGCAAAACCAAAAGCTAATCTAGATCCCTAAGACATGAAAGCTAATCCTAATATAGCTTGCTTAAACAAGAAACACTAAAAGCACTAAAATTAATGCTTAAAAACTGCAACTCAGGAAAGCAATACTAAAAATTCAAAAATTAAGAAAAGCTAAAGAGCTTAATTAAGCTAAGGCAGGAGCTGAGATTATAGAACATAAACAATAAACTTAAGGAATTTTGGAATTCAATTATAAATCAACCACTATAAAGCTCATAGAAATTAAAAATTAGAGCTAGATTTAAATTATGTTGTTTTTGGATTTTTAGTTTTACTGAAAACTTTAAAGCTAAATGCCCCCTTAATACATTAGCTATAAATAGTAGAAATGAAGACCATTAATCTTATTAAACTTAGAGAACTTAGGCTAACGAATTTAAAGATCTAAATCCTTGATTTACTAACTTAATTAAGTCTAATAAGTTCAGAGTTATAATACTATGTTCAATACTGCTGATGCACTGGCAATTACCAAACCTCCAAATGTGCAGGGTATCCTTGAGAGGTTTTTACTACACTAAACGCTCTTGTTGAGTGTGTATAAACACAAAACAAGCAAGAACCAAGCCTTAGATGGCTTGGTTCAAAATTTGCACAAGTGAAAATCAAATGAAAAACTCCCCTGGTGCAGGATCTCTCAAATTAAGCCCTAACTATTTAAATTTTGAAATCTAACTTTTGAAAATGCTTTTCCTAATGATTAAAAGTTAAAATGAAACTGACTCAAGTAAAATGGAAAGCTTACTTTGACTTTTGGTGGTCAAACAAGGCTAAACAAACACTACTGTTATCTTCACTTGAAGATTTGAGCTAAGATTAAAATGAGAATTTACTTAACAAAGCATTATTTCCAGGATAAAACAACAGTTATAAACATACTATTTAACATGAAATCTATATCTATTAAGTGAAATTTGAAATTTACAAACTAAAACTAGATATTTTTGTGTTTTTTTTTATTGGATTTTTATGACAGAAAAGGATTACTATGATCTATAATACTAAGCTAAAATCAGTAGATGATATGTTCTAAGTAACCATATATCACAAATAAGCAATAAGAAAACCGATAAGCACTATTAATAAAGCAAACAAGCAAATTATAGCTAAATAAGGCATTTATTAGCTAAAACTGAAAATTAAGAAGACTTACAAATGAGCCTAGCTATACAAGGCAACAATTGCTCTTAGAGTTATTCAACAGCTCTGGCTTATTAGCATTAAGCCAGTAATAGTTTTAGAGAACCTTCCATGTAGTGTCTCCCCTTCCAAATGCTCATTTTTCCAAAAAGCAAAGGTTTACATCTGATTTTAGAGTTAAGGTATTTTTAAGGCATGTTTAAGCTCAATAACAAGCTTAAAGACTTATTAGAGCTATTGAGAGCTTATAGGTAATAATAGCTTAACATTTGAAAAGAATTTAAAACTTATGAGTGAAAAAATAAAAGTGCTTATGACAGATTATTTAAGAGCAAAATTAGATTTCAATAAAAGAGAACTTGATTACATTATCAAAAGAAAATTACAACTGAATTTTAAAAGAAATTAAATAACCTAATTAAGGCTAAAAACTTACCAAGTACTATTAAAAAAAACTCCAATTTTGTGTTCTCATTTTTCAATAAAAACACTATCATCTTATCCTCAAACTTCACATTATTAACACCCCACACAAAATCCACCCAAACACCAACCAAATCACCATAACCATAATTCACCTATATATCCCACCTTCAATCCTATACAAAATCATAAACCCAAAACCCCAAAACCCCACCCAAAAACACAAACACCCACCCACCTCAAAAAACAAAAACACACACCAACCCCCCCCCCCCCCCCCCCCCCCCCCCCCCCCCAATAATTCCACCCCCCCCCCCCCCCCCCCCCCCCCCCCCCCCCCCCCCCCCCCCCCCCCCCCTATATATAAACCCCCCCCCCCCCCCCCCCCCCCCCCCCCCCCCCCCCCCCCCCCAAATCGCTCCACTCTGATCAGCTTTGTTGCTATTCTCTGAGTGATCCCAAGAGTTAAAATCCACCTTTCTTTGCTTTCTTCCATAGCACGTAGCTTTGGATGCTTGAGTGATCAATTAGAGCCTTATTTGACATAATTAACCCTGTCATTGTGTTCATTGTCCCATGAATTGTCGTCCTTGACCTTTAATTTTGAAAAACCCTTTGTTTTAACCCGTGGGTAAAAATGGGGACGACGGGTGAATAGTACTTGTTATTTCCCGCTTGTTTTAACTGAAAGAGGGGAAATACGTTTTAAACTTTGGAGAATTTGCAAATTCAGTCCTTGTGTTTGGTTTATAAAGGTGTAGTGTAAAATGGGTTTTAGGAATGACAGAAATGGTCCTTGTGGTTATATGAAGAAAGGAATTGGGCTAGGGTTTTGGGCTTTTGGATCCGGGTGTGGCCCATTTAGGTTTAGGGACCATTTGTGTGATTTTTGAAACTTGAGGGACTATGTGGGTAACATTTGGGTTTTTGATTTGAGGCTGTGAATTTTTGACTTTTCCTGGCTTTAGCTTTGCATTTCTGGCTTCTCTTGTGCTCTTCCGTTTCCTGTGTCTGTGTTTACCCGTTTTTGACGGTTTTCTTATGATTTTTGATATATCCGTACCTGCACACACAAAACACAAATGCAAGCATATTTTTGCCATTTTTGGTCTGTTTTGGGTTTAATTAGGCCATTTTAGGTATTAACGGATATGTGTATTTTACACTTATCACTTTACAATGCATATTGTGCTTTCATTATCAATGTAGATCTTTATGTTCATGAAATTGAACCCATAGTCTAACATTTGATTTTGAATCCATAAAACTTACCTACAACAGCTTGCAGCAGCAACATATTCTGCCTTTGTAGTAGAAGTAGCCATAATGGTCTGCTTTTTGCATTGCCAAGAAATAAGTCTCCTGCCAAGAAATTGACAACCTCCTGTTGTGGATTTCCTGTCAAGATTTGCTCCAGCATAGTCACTATCTGAGTAGGCTTCCAGGTCAAATGAGGACACTCTAGGATACCAAAGGCCCAGTTTGGGTTTGCCCTTTAGATACCTAAAGATTCTCTTAACAACACTTAGATGGGAGGTCTTTGGAGTGACCTGAAACCTAGAACAAGCACAGACTGCAAACATAATATCAGGCCTAGAAGCAGTCAAGTACATTAAAGAGCCAATCATGGATCTATAAAGGTGTACATCCACATCACTAGCTTCCTCATCCTTGACTAAAGGCTTCTGGGTCTCAATTGGTGTGCTAGCAGTCTTTACACTGGCAAAATCAAACTTCTTCAGGATTTCTGCAACATACTTATCCTGACTTATAAAAATACCATCTTCTTTCTGTTTGACTTGTAATCCAAGAAAGAAGGTGAGTTCTCCCATAGAACTCATCTGAAATCTACTCTTCATTAATACCTCAAATTCATCACACCAAGATTTCTTTGTAGAACCAAAAATAATATCATCCACATAAACTTGCACTAACATGATATTATTTTTGTCCTTCTTGATGAAAAGAGTCTTGTCAATAGTTCCTCTTCTGTATCCACTTTTCAACAAGAAAGTAGATAAAGTAGCATACCAGGCTCTGGGGGCTTGGTGTAAACCATAGAGAGCTTTCACTACTTTGTAGACCTTCTTAGGATACTTAGGATCTATAAAACCTGGAGGTTGAGACACATAGACCTCCTCATCAATTTTGCCATACAGGAAGGCACTTTTCACATCCATCTGATAGACTATGAATCCCATGTAAGATGCAAAGGCTAAAAAGATCCTAATGGCTTCAATCCTAGCCACAGGAGCAAAAACCTCATCATAATCTATCCCTTCCTCTTGCCTATGTCCTTGAGCAACCAACCTTGCCTTATTCCTAACCACAACACCTCTCTCATCCTTCTTATTTCTGTAAACCCATTTTGTTCCAATTGCCTTCTTCCCATAAGGCAAATCTACAAGAATCCAAACTTTCTGAATCTTGAATTGCAGCAGTTCTTCCTGCATTGCATCAACCCAACTTTCATCTTCAAGTGCTTCAGGAAGAACTGTTGTATATGACTTACAAAAGCATGGGCTCCAGAACTTTTGGTCACTTTGCTTCTTGTTTGAACTGCAGATTGTGGATCTCCAAGAATTAGAGTTGAAGGATGAATAGAGTTAATCCTTGATGTGGGAATAGGACTGACATTCACAACAGGTTCTAAATTTGTGAAGTCAGCCACTGCACCCTCATCATCATAAGATGAATTGGTAAAAATACCATCAGTAGGATTGTCATAAATTTCCTCAAGTGCAGGTATTTCTGAATCATCTTGGTCAGTGAAGGATAGTCCACCATAAGGACTGGCAGTACTAACTGGTGTGCTAGCAGTATTAACTATGTTAGTACTGCTAGCTTTAGCAGCTCCTGCTTGAAGAAGCAAATCCTCAGTTTCTTGGGCAAACTCCTTCTTGAGAGCTTTAGCTGCATCATTAGCATCCTGTTCTTGCCTTTTAAGTCTTTCAAGCTTATCCAAAAAGACTTGATCCTCCTTATCTACTTGCTGCTTGTTTATTTTGAACAAAAACTCCTCTTTCATCCTTCTTATCTTCTATAATAACCCCATTTTTGTTCCAATTAGCCTTCCTTCCATCCCATAAGGTAAATCTACAAGTATCCAAACTTTCTGAATCTTGAACTGCATCAATTCTTCTTGCATAGCATCAACCCAACATTCATCTTCAAGTGCTTCTGAAATCTTCTTGGGTTCATTTTGAGACAAGAAACAAGCAAATAAACAATGCTGGAAGTCCTTATGATTATTTCTCCTTTGCTTTTGAACATAGCTAACAAAAGTATGGGCTCCAAAACTTTTATTCACTTTACTTCTTGTTTGAACTGCTGAGGTTGGATCTCCAAGAATAAGAGCTGAAGGATGAGAAAAGTTAATCTTTGATGTGGGAATAGGACATACATTCACAACAGTTTCCAAATTTGTGAAATCAGCCACTACACCCTCATCATCATAAGATGAATTAGTAAAAATACCATCAGTAGGATTTTGATAAATATCCTTAAGTGGAGGTATTTCTGAATCATCTTGTTTAGGATTAGTTAGATCAGAGAGAGATAGTCCATCATAAGGACTGGCAATACTAACTGGTGTGCTAACAGTATTAACTATGTTAGTACTGCTAGCTTTAGCTGGTGTTCTAACAATACTAAAAATGTTAGTACTGCTAGCCTTAGCAGCTCCTCCTTGTATAATCAAATTCTCAGTTTCTTGTGCAAACTCCTTCTTGAGTGCTTCAGCTGCCTTATTAGCATCCTTTTCTTGCCTCTTAAGTCTTTCAAGTTCATCCAAAAAGACTTGTTCTTCTTCTCTTGGACCTTCTCTCTTTGCATCTGTCTTTAGAACATGAGTGATTGTTGAAGAATAAGAAGACCATATTGGCAGTACAAAGCAGTCTTGAGCAGATTCATCCTCTTTTTTAGAATCCCCTACACCAATAATGTCTTCTGTACCTGCATTGTGATTAGCTTCTTGTGGACCTGCATGTTTGTTAGCTTGATTCTCTGATCTTATAGGTTGATAATTCATAGAATCAGTCAAATAATCAAGATCAAAAAGCCAAGTTGGTCCTTTCCCGGCAACATTTGGTTTATTCTCTAAAAAGGTGATGTGCAGGTTTTCCCCCCCTTCCAACCTCTCTTGTTTCTAATTGTATACCCTATAAAGCCTTGCCTTTGTAGATAATACTCAACTAAAAACCCTTCATCTGACTTTTCCAGCAAACTTGCCCAGATGGTCAATGGTATTCAAGATGGTCACCAGATTGCACCCAAAGGTCTTAATAACTTATATTGTATTTTTATCCGTTAAAAGTTTATAAGGTGTCTTATTATGAGGCTTGGTCACTAATACCCTATTTAGAACATAACAAGCAATACTAACTGCTTCAGCCTAAAAAGTGTTAGGTAAAAATGAATTTGCAAGCATGGTCCCTTGCACCTCAAATAAGGGTCCTAATTCTGTCATTCAGCAACTCCATTTTGTTGTGGAGTTTTGGCATTACATAATCTCTCTGATCCCTTTTGACCCACAGAATTCAATAACATCCTTGTTCTTGAATTCTGTACCATTATCACATCTAATAGTTTTAACTTTTTGATTCAATTGGTTCTCAATTTGTCTTATAAAGTCCTTAAGGATTCCACTAGTTTCATCCTTAGTTCTTAAGAAAAACACCCAACTAAACCTAAAATCATCAGTGATAACTAGGCAATAAGTCTTATGGTTTAAGCTCCTTACAGATGTAGGTCCAAACAAATCCATATGAAGAAGTTGTAAGGAGTGGCTAATAGAGCTTACTGATTTGGCCTACAGGAGGCCTTGTGTTGCTTTCCTTTCTGACAAGCAACACAAGTGTGGTCATTTTGAAAAATCTTTGAAGGTAAACCTCTTACAAGGTTTCCCTTTACAAGTTTGTTTAAGTTTTTGAAGTTAACATGACCCAACCTCCTATGCCATTTGTTAGATTCATCAAGATGTGGCCTTTGGCAATTAAACAAGCTAATCCTCCTGAGAACAGATGTCTCATAAATGAAACTGTACATATGGTTTATATCTGGGGATTTTAAGTTAATACTTGATTTTCATCAGGTAACTTAAATTCAGGAGACAAAACAAGACATTCAGAGTCAGTAAACAGAACCTTGTTCTTTTTGTCACACATTTGTGACACAGAAAAGAGATTGAAATGCTGAAGTTCTTTCACAAAGCACACATTCTCAAAATCTAACTTTCTAGTTTTTATTTTACCTTTTCTAGTGATGTAGCCTTTACTACCTCCAAAAGCAACAGGGCCACCATTAAAGTCTTGAAATTCAGCAAGGTAGGCCTTGTTTCCAGTCATGTGCCTAGAACATCCACTATCAACAATTCCTTTATTCTTTAAAGCTCTATGTGGATAATCCTGCACATCAAATAAAAGAGATTAGATTCTCTTAGGGACCCAAGCCTGTTTGGGCTTGAGTCTGCCTAGTGGATCTTTGAAAGTGTAACAATTTCTAAGACTAGGGGACCACCTTTGTATTTAGAGATTTTGGACAGTTTGTATCTTTGTGGTCTCCAATTACAACCTGCTGAGGGCTTAACAGCAGTTTCCCTTTTTCCCCCAACAGCACTAACTGCATTTACCTTAGCAGTATTAACTTTTTGTTTTGAAAAATTTGTGCTAAGTACTGTTGTCTTTTTGAAAGGCCTTGAAGATGGTGAATGAGTTTTGTGAAAAACATTTTCTGGTCTAACTCTATTCACAATGGGCTTAACAGTATTAACTTTCATAGCAGTACTAGTTAGTACTGTCTGTCTGTTAAAACTTTGCCTAGCAGTACTAACATTTTTAGTACCGCTAGCTCTAGCAGTATTAACTGGAATTTTGCCAGTTCTAGTTAGTACTGCTGAAGGAACAAATTGGTTTTGTTTATTTACTCTTTGCACATTGTTCCAAATTGGCCTTTTCTCCCTTTGACCAGAGTTCCTATTCAACTCATTGTTTAACTCAGCTTTTCTAGCCATCCTCTTCTCATGGAAATCACAATCTCTGATTAAATGATTAAGACTACCACATACAAAACATGCTCTTAACAATAATACCCATACCAGGCCAACTCTTTCTAGTCCAACTTTAGGTTATTGACTAGTGTGTTAAACTGATTCTTAACATTTCCCAAGGAGTTTTTACTTGCTAAGGTTAGCAAAACTATGTGTTTCTTGTTTTTTTTGTTGGTAATAAGACACTTACTCATCTTCACTGATCTGATTCCATAATCTCAATGATAGAAGCATCAACCAGACCTTAGTGACATTCTACATTAGATTCATTGACAACTGGTTCAGACACTAATTCAGAAGGTTCTGTACTAATGTAAGATTCACAAGTATCAAATTCACATGATGGGTTTCAGATTCACTAGGTTGAGTCTGTTTTGGACAATATGTAAATTGTGATAATCTACTTCAAATATCAGGTCCAGAGGGCATATAATTCCCTGTCATGGGTGGGGGTATAGCATGCATTCCACCTGCTGTACCAAACCTATTATACAAAGGTTGTTTTTCTAACTCACTCTCTTTATTTATAAAAACACTTTGTAAAACTTCATTTTCATAGCTCAAAATACCATCATATCTGTGATCCCCATACCCAAGCCTAAACTTATCATTAGCACACCTTTGGGTATTAAGCAGTTTACTAAGATTCTTAGAAGAGTTTATGCCATTTTTCTACTTTAGCCTTTAAATCTTCTTTTTCTTTTTGAGCTTCTGCTAGCATTTTCTTATGGTATGTTAGAACATCTGTTTTATCATCTAAATCTATCTTCATGAAATTTATCTTTTGTTCATACCAAAGTTGACCTTGTTGATGAGCAACTAACTGTGCTTCAACTTTCTTAAGACCTTGAGAATATGCCTTTATTTCTATGCTTGCATCACTAAGTTGTTCTCTCCGAGCATCATACAGTTTTTAAAGGTTAACATAAGACTCTTTACACTTAATTGAACATGAAGTTACCTCTGTGTCTGATTCTGAGCTGTTACAAGCCATCAAAGCATAATCTTCATCTTCTTCTGAATGACTGGTCTAATCTACACCTTCTCCATCAATGGTCACCAATGCTTTAGAGTCCTCCTTCTTTCTAGTTCTGCTCCCATCCTTAGTTCCAGAGTTCCATGCATCCCTCCTCCTATTATCTTGATTTCCTTTGATTCTACACTCTCTAGCAAAATGCCTTGTCTTATGGCAATTGTAGCTTTAAAGAATAAAGGTTACAAGGCCTACCTTGCTGAATTTCAAGACTTTAATGGTGGCCCTGTTGCTTTTGGAGGTAGTAAAGGTTACATCACTGGTAAAGGTAAAATAAAAACTGGAAAGTTAGATTTTGAGGATGTGTGCTTTGTGAAAGAACTTCAGCATTTCAATCTTTTTTTCGTGTCACAAATGTGTGACAAAAAGAACAAGGTTCTGTTTACTGACTCTGAATGTCTTGTTTTGTCTCCTGAATTTAAGTTACCTGATGAAAATCAAGTATTACTTAAAATCCCCAGACAAAACAATATGTACAGTTTCAATTTAGAGAACATTGTTCCATCAGGAGGATTAGCTTGTTTGATAGCAAAGGCCACAATTGATGAATCTAACAAATGGTATAGGAGGTTGGGTCATGTTAATTTCAAAAACTTAAACAAACTTGTAAAGGGAAACCTTGTAAGAGGTTTACCTTCACTTGTGTTGCTTGTCAAAAAGGAAAGCAACACAAGGCCTCCTGTAAGGCCAAATCAGTAAGCTCTATTAGCCACTCCTTAAAACTTCTTCATATGGATTTGTTTGGACCTACATCTGTAAGGAGCTTAAACCATAAGACCTATTGCCTAGTTATCACTGATGATTTTAGCAGGTTTAGTTGGGTGTTTTTCTTAAGAACTAAGGATGAAACTAGTGGAATCCTTAAGGACTTTATAAGACAAATTGAGAACCAATTGAATCAAAAAGTTAAAACTATTAGATGTGATAATGGTACAGAATTTAAGAACACAATTGCGGGCTCAAAAAGAAAAAAAAAAAAAATTTTTTTTTTTTGCTCATACAAATATCAGAGCTATCAGGAACAGACCACCTTACAAAGAATTCAACTAAGAAATCAAATGATGACCTACTTGAAGCATGTAGAAAACTTCCAACATTCTGATTGAAAACAAGAAGTTTGAGGCGAAGGAAATAAAGATCTGTATGAAAAAGATTAAGAGGCAGATGAAGATTTTATTTCTATTGGGTCTGCTGAAGATGAGAGACTGATCAAAAAGATGAATGAAAAAGAAATTGATTCCTCTAAGAATGAAATGGTCAAGGAGGAAGATAAAGAAGAAGAAGGTACTAAGAAAAGGAAGGGAGGTCATATCAAAATGATTGCAAGAAATGGCAAACGAAATCAATCTGATGTTGACAAGTGAGGATGAACATAAAAAATGCCTGAAGATTGTTACATTTGAAAGTATCTTAGACAGTGAGATAATGGAGAAGAAATCAGTTATTGCTAGATTAAACAAGGTATCATCACCAAATGGAGATTATCTTGTTATCTACAGAGCCAATAGGAATTTCAAGGCTTTCAACTATCTTATGGAGGTACTTCATATCTTTGACAGGTAAGATCTATTTCATCTATATGACTTAATAAGGGATCAGTTCTCAGAAGTTAAATTAGATGGATTTGAATTGATTCTTTGGGCAGACTTGAAGATTATGATGAAATCCTCAACAGAAGGGAATGAACAAAGTGACTTCTGGAGTGGTCAACAAGATTGGAAGATTGTCACATGGAGGTGGTATGAATCATGTGGAGTCTGCATACTAGAGTTTGAGGATGGAATAGTTATTCATATGTTGGTTAAAAGAAGATATCCTCTATCACATGAGCAAAAACCTCATCATAGTTAATACCCTCTTCCTGCATGTACCCTTGGGCCACCAATCTTGCCTTATTTCTGACAACCACTCCTCTTTTATCTCTTTTATTTTTGTAGACCCATTTTATACTAATTACCTTCATTCCGTGAGGTAGATCTACAAGAACCCATACCTGTTGCAGCTTAAACTGTAACAACTCCTCTTGCATCTTAAACTGTAACAACTCCTCTTGCATGGCTTGAACCCAACTGTCATCTTGTAGAGCTTCAGAAATCTTTTTAGGTTCCTCCTGAGATAGAAAACAGGCAAACAAACAATGCTGTTGATCTTTATGATTGTTTCTTTGCTGCTTTTGAATATAGCTAAAAAGTGCATGAGATCCTGATTTTTGCTGCACTTTGCTTCTAGTTTGCACAGCTGACTTAGGATCACCAAGTATTTGACTTTTTGGGTGTATATTGTGAATCCTAAGAGTAGGAGTAGGACTGACTTCAATTTCTATTGGTAAGCTGTTGAAGTCAGTTATCACACCCTCTTCATCATAAGATGCCTCATCAAAAACTCCTGTCTCAGACATGTGAAAGATTTCGAGCTCTGGCATAGGTGAATCATCAGGATCAAACCTACCAGTATTAACCGACTCATTACCAGTATTAACTGAAGGAGTACTGGTAGAGTTATTTTCAGATACTGTTCCTAAATGCTTTAGAGCAATTTCTTCTAATTCTCTTCTTAAAGCTAGAATCTTAGGATTATCTTCTAAAGTGTCAGTAGAAGAAGCCTTCTTCTCTTGTTGAGGTTCTGTCAAGATCTCCTCTTTCTTTGAATTTGTGGAAGATGTCCTTGATTCAACTTTTTCTTCAGTATTCTTTACAGCTGAAGGCACAACAATAAGCTCTACATCCTCATCTTTTGCCAAGTACACTGAGAGTATCTAAAATTGTAACATGACACCCAAAAGGTCTTATGTAGCTGATAATTGGTTTGTGGCCAAACAAAAGCTCATAAGGAGTTTTGTTTTGAGGTTTAGTCACTCTTACCCTATTAAAAATATAGCAAGCAGTACTAACTGCTTCTGCCCAAAAAGTAGTTGGTAAGAGTGAGTCTGCTAGCATAGTTCTAGCAGCCTCAATTAGGGTCCTGTTCATTCTTTCAGCAACTCCATTCTGTTGTGGAGTTCTGGCATTGCTATACTCTTGTTTTATTCCCTTGTTTCCACAAAATTCAAGCATATCTCTATTCTTAAATTCAGTGCCATTATCTGATCTAATGATTTTAACCCTATGACTAAGCTGGTTTTCAATCTGCCTAATGAAGTTCTGAAGAATGCCACTAGTTTCATCCTTAGAGGCCAAAAAGAATACCCAACTAAATCTGGTACAATCATCAGTAATTACAAGGCAATAACTTGCATGATTAATGCTTTTTACAGAAGTAGGACCAAAAAGATCCATATGCAAGGTGTGTAATGGCTCAGTGATTAATCTTTCTAATTTGGCCTTGCAGGAGGCCCTGTGTTGTTTACCTTTATGGCAGGCAACACATGTATGGTCATTTTTGAAAACCTTGGAAGGTAGACCTCTTACAAGGTTTCCCTTCACAAGTTTGTTTAGGTTTTTAAAATTGATATGACCTAACCTTCTGTGCCACAATTTAGATTCATCAGATGTGGCTTTAGCAATCAAACAGGCAAAACCTTTTGCAGGAGTAGGTGTCTTCATATCAAAACTGTACATATTGTGATGTCTAGGGACCTTTAGAAGTATCTGATTTTCATCAGGCATCTTAAAGTCAGAAGACACAACAAGACATTCAGTTTCAGTAAAAAGAACCTTGTGCTGCTTATCACATATTTGTGATATTGAGAAAAGGTTAAAATGCCCTAATTCTTTTACAAAAGACACACTATCAAAATCTAAATTACCAACTCTTATTTTTCCTTTACCAGATATGTAGCCTTTGCTACCTCCAAAGGTAACAGATCCCCCATTGAATTCTTCAAAATCCTCCAGTTGATCCTTGTTACCTGTCATGTGCCCTGAGCATCCACTATCAAATATACCTCTATCTACCATGTTCTTCAGTGGATGATCCTGCACATGAAAAAGAGAAATTAGTTTCTCTTAGGGACCCAGGCCTTTACAGGCTTGGGTCTGCCTTGTGGACCTTTAGCATTCACAGTTCTAATAAAAGTTGGTCCACTGTCACAATTGGAGTTTGGTTTAGAGTTCCTCCAATTATAACCTGCTGAGGTCTTAACAGCAGATCCCCAATTTCCCTTTACAGCATGAGAATGAGACATTTGTGCTGTAATTTTTGCAAAGGGTCTTCTTACAGATGAATAAAGATTTAGAAAAATGCCTTCTTTGATTAAATTGATTCACCTGTGGTCTTTGGACTAAAACTGTTTGAGGTCCTGATAGGTATTGGCTGTCTAGATCTAATAGTATTAACATTAGAACTAACAGTACAAACTCTATCCAAACAGAATTGAACATTGTCCTAACCAATATATATTAGGCCCTACAGAATTAATTTTTCCCTAGCCGCATTCATTGTACTGGTTAGGAACAAATTGATAGCATGATACCAGTTTTGCATTTGTCCATACTGGTTTTGCCACCCTGTTAACTGTATTAAAAACCCTTTGTTTCTTAAACTCAGCCTCTCTTGCCGTTTTATTTTCATAATAGTCACAATCTTTGATCAAATGACTTAGACTACCACAATAAAAACATTTCTTCTTTGTGAAAGAGTAACCTTCCCCTATTTCTCTTTCCATCATAGCATTCTAATTCTTCCTGTTAACTTTAGGTGTTTCTTGATCTTTGATTGGTTACCTAGGAGTTTTTATGTGTGAGACACAACTAGGTTTAACCTCTTTTGCGATTTTGGTTGCAGACTAGACAAATCCTTTTTCATTTGTGTAATAGGTTTAGAACACATACACTTCATTAGTACTCTTGAAATCTCAGATTTGCTGATCAAACAGAATGTTTTCAGAAGGAAGTTCCAATACTCCTGTTACTGTCCCATTATATTGACAGATAGAAATATTCCACTGGATCTATCACACTGATGACACTGGTTTCAGGCTCTTGGTTCCCTTTTACCATAAACATACAAAGACTCATCTATTTCCTTCTGTGGTTGTGGGAGTATAATCTCCACTTAAGGGATGTGGAACACCTTTAAAATCATTAGTTTTTATAAATCTATTGTACAAAGGTTTTCCAACTGAGTCCTCTTCTATACAATTAAAAACAGAAAAATTCATTTCTTCCTCATAACTTAGAACTCATTATTTGATTTATTTCATACCCAAACCATTTAACTACTTGAACTCCATCCTAGATTAATTAATCTCCTCAAATTCATGGAAGAATCTTTTTATGAATCTAATGTTTTCTGCAAATTGTTCCTTTTCTGTTTACACTTTTCATTCCAATTCTCCAATTTTTTAAGCTTTTCAACTTTTTCATATAGTTCATTGCCTTAATGTAAGCTTTCATTTAGATAAAGTTGATGTTTTTGAAAAGTAACACAAGTAGAGCTTTAGTTTCTTAACAGCTTGACTATAGGCAAGTATTTGTACTTCTTGATCACCTAACTGATTCATTTGTTCATCACACAGTGTTTTAAGGGTATTGTATGAATTAGTGAAAGTTTTAGAACACAAAGATACCTCACTACTGGAGCTGATTATCATTAGTGCATGATTTGTCTCTTCATCTTCAGTATGTTCTCCCCAATTGACAATACCATCATCCATTGTCAGCAAGCCCATCTGATTCTTCTCTTGCTTTCCAGCTTCTTGGTGTTGATAAAAAGAGTCTCTCTTCTTCTTTCCATCATGTGTCCCCTTTGCTGTACATTCCCCCTAGAAAAATGACCAAGACCAGTGTTGTGACAATTGAAGCAATCAAGCTTCTTTTTTGTCAAACCAACAGGTGTTTTTTCCATCAACACGAAATAGAGATAACAACTCTCCTCCTGTTTTTCTTAAGAGACTTATTCATTCGAATAGCAATCATTGCTATCTGCCAGTTTATGTCCATCTCTTTAATGTCCAAGTCATCAATATGTTCCAGGTCTTCATGAAGCAAGTCCCAGTCCTCTGATTGTTTGGCAAAGAGGGAATAAATAACTTCATCAGCAAAACTAGCAAGAGCTTCTTTTTCTGGAATATTGGTTGAAGAAGTAGAAGGAGTGCAAGTATTGTAGGCACTAGTAAAATCAGACTTAACCTTATTAGTGTTGCATTTGCTTTGTGAAACAAAAGCAACATTTTGAGCACTTGAAGATGTTTTTGAGGCACCTTGGATTTCCTGCTCAAAAACCCTAAGGTTATTGTACAAATCATCAATAGATAAAGTGTCAACATCTGGTTTAGTTCTCATAGTCATTGCCAGATTGGACCATGCTGGGGGCAAAGATCTAAGAAACTTATGATTTGCATCCTCAGTTAATACTTCAGCACCATGAGCTTCCAACTGTGAAAGTAATTGTTGGAATCTATCATATCCCTTTTCTAACCCTTCTGATCTGGATATTGTAAATGCTTCAAACTGTTGTTTGAAAACAACCTTCTGCATTTTCTTTGAATTTGCATTACCACCAAACCTAGTTCTGATGGCTTCCCAGATTTCTTTTGCATCATCCATTCCATGAAATCTTCTCATATGTTCCTTGGGAATGGCCATCAGCAAGATATTCTTAGCCTTCCTTTCCTTTTCAACAGCTTGAATTTCTGCAGCAGTTACTGGTGGAAGTATTCGAATAACACCATCATTTCCAGTTAATATTCTCTTCTTGGAGTTTCCATTCTGAATTACCTTCCAAACATCATTGTCAATGTACTCAAGGTATAACTCCATCTCCATAGCCCATATATCATACTCCTCCTTCTTTAGAATTGGGAGTTTGATATTTGAGATAGCAGTTGTTTGAGGAATCACCCGTTGTTGTTGTTTAGGTGCAGCACCAGTGTCTGATGCATCTTCATGGTTTGATGCTTCATCATCACTGAGATGTTGAGAGAACTCATCATTAGCAGGTTGAGACATTTTGTAAAGATCTGAAAGAGAGTGTTTGTTTGTGGTTCTAGTGATTCTTCTTACTCAGAGTCCCTCTATTGGCTCTGATACCACTTGTAGGTCCTTTGTTTTGGATCTATATAGCCTTTGTAAGACAATAGCTAACTTGAATAAATCCAAATCAACTATGTGAGAGACACTGACTATGAATACCAAGTGTTAATGCGGAATCTTAACACAAGTATTAAGAAGAACACAATATAATACTAACTTTGCTATTGATTTCTATTAAGCTTCAATGCTACTATTTGTTATATAAAACTATATGTCATAGGGTTCCTTTTATACACCAAGAAAACCCTAAAAGGCTATACAAAACGTGTGAAAGGATAATGCATATCCTTTCCTAAGATATCTCCTAAGATATCTCTAAGATAACTAGTATCACTATTCTGTTACATAAACAGACTTAACTAAAACACAACCAGTATTAACTATAGTACTGCCACTCTACCAGTACTAACTATAGTACTGCCAGACTTAATATAATACTGCCAGAACTAACTAATACTACCAGACTTAACTGTTATACTACCAGTATTAAGTCTTTTACAATATATTTCCCAACAATAACAACACAAAACAAACATATTTACAAAATAATTATCCATATTTTAGTGTTATTAGTTTGTTTTTAGCGTTTTCCGGGGTTATAAGGATGTGTGTTTTAGCACACATCAAATTCCCCCACACTAAGCCATTGCTGGTCCCGCACGCAATGTTTATGATACACGCCCGAAAAGAAATAATTTAACCCCCCTTAACTTAATAACCCCTCACATCAAACAAGAACATAAAGGCCCATCAAGAAGGTTCAAAAATCATTTGTTTCGAAAGCGCCTTTGTTTTAACCACTTATTCATTAATAGATAAAAAATTAAGATAAAACTTTAATAAAATTGTTTAAAAGGCTTAAAGAACGGGAGTTCGTCATCCTTGATTTTCACAATCTCCAAACCAAGCTTAAAACGAAATCACAACTAAATATAAGATTAGATGCTAACACTACTCATAAATGCTAATTGTGTAAACGCAACTACTTTTTGCTCCCTTATTCCTAATTTCCTCTAAGGATTTTATTCGGAAAACATAATGTGAAACGAGATCACTTATTTAAATATATCAAGCCCTTATTACTATAAAGGGAACCGGTTTAAACCACAATTAGTTTGAAATCCTTTTCTAAAGAGACGATATGCTGAGAATAATGTCCACATTAAGGTTCTAATTTTGCATGATTTAGGGGTTATCCTTTTTATTTCATCAGAAACAACTCAACTACGAGTCCAGAGACGGAAGCTTTATTTAGATAACCCCGGAGTTGAAATTTGACTTTATTATTATTATTATTATTATTGCGACATTATTAACCCTCGGTCCTTTAAACAACTGCAACATCGGAAGCGAACCGACCAGAAACAATAGTCTTATTTTGACCTCGGTAATTTCCTCGACCTTTTTGAAGGCTACAACATCGGGAGTGAACCGACCAGAAACAACAAACTTTTATCAATCTCGGATTATTATTATTATTATTATTACTTTCACCCTTTAAACGACTACAACATCGGGAGCGAACCGACAAGAACCAGTGGTCTTATTTCGGCTTCAGTTTATTACATTATTCTTTTTCAATGGATTCAACGTACTTTAAATCAGCATGCATTTCTTGCTTAAGTTCATGAACAAATTTGAAACTATCATTCTGTGTATTTAGGGCAAGAGGCATTAAACATGTTTTAATTAGAATTTCCATATCATGAGCAGTTGGTGCACGAAAATGATCATGAGAATGTTTTTCCCAAGCTTGATCAACAAGTTCTCTAAAATGATTTATGTTATTCGTCATTACATTATAAGCTTGTCTACTTTTACTAATTGATTTTGAAGTAGGTAAGAAACCGATGTTTTTGAAATTTTTTAGTTTAGATTTCACAAAAGATTTTCTCCACATTTTCTTTCTTACTTCATTTGCATGTGCTGTTCATGATATTCCTGTGACGCTGATTTAAATTTTCATAAAGACTATTTTGCTTTGTGTAATCATAACTATTTTGCTTTGTGTAATCATAAGGTTTCACTAAGTCTTTATTCAATTTTGATCTACTCTCTTTTTCAAGAGTCAAGGTCTCTTCCCTATCAAGGACGAATCTGTTTGCAGGATCAGATGTGTCATATGGGATCTCATACTGTTAGGAATGATAAAAGTGACGATCTTATTGAGATAAAAGTCTTGTAATAAATAGAGAAATAATATTGTGTAATAGGTTAGGTGATAGGCTCGTGACTTAAATAAAGTCACGAGACCCAACAAATAGCTAAAAGCTAAGAAACAAGAGCTAGTAGCTCTTCCTTGTATTTGGGTATAAATACCCCTCTCTACCTCATTAGTGAGGTGGTCTTCTCTAATCAATCTAATCTCATTTCTTTAATCCTCCTCCTCCATCTTTCTCTCTCTACTTTCTATCTTTCTCTATCTAGAATAAACACACACGCATTACCTAAACACACACTTTATTGTTTATTGATCATAAATTCAAGACCTATCAAGTGGTATCAGAGCTGCAGAAGCGATTTAGTGTTGTTTAGGAGAGCTTATTCAGACTGCTTATTCTGTCAGCTTATTCCATCAGCTTATTTTGAGCTTATTTAAGCTTATTGTGTGCTTTTTCGGTCCTGATCAGCTGTGCTTATTCTGGTTTTTTGTGTCTTTATTACTGAATTTGCTTATTTCGAGTCAAAACTGCTTCTTTTTTGTCAAAGAGTCAAAACTGTGCAATCTGGTCAAATCAGCTTATTCTGTGCTTATTTTGCTAATTTCAGTTGTGTTTTATGCAACTAAGATCGATTGCTTACATTTTTATCGTAAGAGTTGTGGCAACTTTTATTCAAAATTTGCTTATTTGTGCTTATTAAGCAAATTCGGAAGTTAAAACTCGAAAAAAACAGTTATAATATCAAATTCAAAAAAAGTTTGTTTCAAAATCGTTGACTGGTCAAATTCGGATCCGTGACTAATTTTATAAAATTTGTCTTTTGGTCAAAGTTCAAAACTCGGTTTTCGGTCAACACATTTTTAGAAACACGTTGTTTGAAAAACCTAGATCTGATTCATTACTCAATTGATATCAAAACGAAAAAGAAAAAAGAATCACAGATAAGCTCGATCTCAGTGTTTGTTTGAGTTTGTGTTGAACAATAAGTTCATAAGATCTTGAACATCCATAACACAAAAACAAAATTCTTCACAGATCGGAAATAAACTCGGAATCCAAACTCGGAAAAATAAACAAGAAACTGAAAAGAACCTAAAAGAAACATAAAAGATCTCAGTTTTTGTGCTTTTATCAAATCTTACGTTTCATCATAGATCTTTGAGAAGCTCAAGTTCTTTTCTCAATTTTTGAAACCGGAAAAGATCAAGAACACAAATGAAAAACAAATTTAAGAGATCTCAAATTTGGTTTTTCTTTCACATCTTTTAAAAGAGATTTCAAGAACCAAAGGGTCTTAACAAAAAGAAAACCAAAATCATCATAGAACGAATTTTGAAGCCTAACTTCATTTGCTTTTTGAAATTTCAAAGAAAGATCAAAAACAAAATTGTTTCAATCTTCTTTTGGTTTCGATATATAACAAGAACGAAAACGAACCCTACCTGTGATGAAGTTTTTCTTGTGGACTGTGTTGTTATTAAAGAATCAAGGGTCGAATTTTGTATAGGAATAAGAGGTCATGCTTGTGGTTTTTGTTTGTGTCAAGATAAGAAAGAAATCAATAAGTTTTTGTGACTGGGAATAAATTGATGAGAGTAAACCTTATCTCAAAAAGATAAAGAGGCGTGTGTTTTATGAGATAGGGTTTTAGTGTGAGAGTGTCTGCAAACTAAGAAGAGTGGCATGCTTATATGATTAGGGTTAGAGTTATAGTTTTTGTGTCGATTAGTGTTAAAAATCTTAGGCTTCAATGACATATTTACCGAAAAAGGTATTGGGCTATTACTTGGAATTTTGATTGTTGGGCCTTGTTTGGTTTGTATTTTGATAAATAATGGTCTAAAAATTGTTGTTCCAAATATTTGTGTCATCAAAAATTCGTGACATTATAGATTCGTGACATCATTTGTAATATAAATTTGTGACGTCATTGATAAAATAATTTTTGTGGTCTCGACATTTTGTGTCTTAATCATTAATGTTGGTTTACGGTAATTCATTGTGGTTGATAAGGAGCTTTAACCAATTTTCGTATCATTTCAATTGTTATTGTTTGAATTATCTAAGTTGTAAATAGATTAGTTCTTCATTTCGGTTTTCCATCGAATTTGAAGTTACATTGAATCACACTTTCGTTTCATCGAATTTGTGTAGTAGTTTTACTTTGTGGAAAAGGTCTAATAACGCTTGAGAATTGGTTTTGGTCACATTTTTGGTTTTATCGATATTGTGATTCATTTTCGATTAAAATTAGGTAAAACTCACATTTTCGATATTGTGATTGATTTTGTTTGTCTGATAATTTGGATTGAATTCTTGGGTTTGTGTGATAATTTGAATTTTGGTTCTTGTCTAAATAAGGAATATGGGATCAAACGAGGATAAAAATGATCAAGATATTATTCGAGATCTAAAACAACAACGTGATCAATTGGACTTAGCTGTTATTTACTATAAAAGACAAAAAGAGGAACATCAAAAGACACAAACGATTTTCAATCAAACACAGCGTGACAAAGAGGAAAAATATCTTAATGACATCATTCAGTTAAGCTAAGAACAAAGATCTTGAAAACGTTATTTGTAAAATGGGCAAATCAACTGAAACACTTCGGTTGCTTACAAATGAACAAAAAGCTTTTCGGACAACTTTACAGGAAGTCGAGTTTGGATATAACTCCTTATGTTCTTTCACAAGCTTATGCCAAAATTCCTAAGTTGTATCGTGCTTATGAACTTTGTAATAAGAATGAACAACTGCATGTTTTTGATTCTGAGAAAACTCTTGAGGATGCTGAAAAGAGTCAATTAAAAATGAACGAGTTTCAAAAAGATGGAAAAGTTCAAGAGTTAAAGATAAAACCAATCGATTACAGAAAATTGAACAAACTTTATGACGATTTTGTTCCTCAAAAAGAACTTTTTGCTAAACAAACATATTTTCCATCATCTTTTATATCTTCTGAAAAGGTTTCTTCTGAAACAAAACCAAGCATGGCATCAATGCCTAGTGCAAATCCAATGCTTGTGGATTTGAATGAAATGGAAAATGTTTTCAAAAAATTGTTTGAGTTACTAGAAAAGAATTGTAAACGAGAAAGCATTTTCTATACGTCTAAAAAAGAACTTCGATTAATAGATGTTTGTGTAGAAGCGAAGTTAATTCTTCGAGAATGGCATTTGTATTTTGAAATCTTTCAAAAGAGATGTAAAAGAAATGAAAGATGTTTTTGTTTCAGTGGAAAATGATCTTGATGAAGCTTTCAAACAAAATGAGCTTTTAAAAGATCAACTCTTGGAAGCATCCTTAGCTGAAGATATCAAGAATCTTGTCATAATCTCTTGTGTGGAAATAAGGAATAAGGATTTACATGATGAAACTGAAAATTTTTAAAAGAGTCAAAAGATGTTTCAAATGAGAGTAAAACAGTTGATACGGTTTGTAATGATGCATTTGAAGTCATACAAGAATTTTCAAAAAGAATTGTTGAATTGGAAAAAGATTTGTCAAAATTTAAGGCAAAGAGTATTGCTTTTGAAATCGCACTTCAGGACAAGTCTCGAGAAAATAATTCTTTGAAAACATTGCAAAAAGAAAATGAGAATTTTATGGCATCATTACAAATCGAGAATGCTCATTTGAAACAGACTTATAAAGATTTGTTTGATTCGGTTCAAAGGTCAAGAGTTGAGACTAATCATTGTAATGAAGTCAAAGTTAAGGTCAATTTTGATGAAATTGAAACTAAAAACATTGAGTTAGAATATCAAGTGGCGTCATTAATTAAGGAGAATGAACACTTGAAGTTGACTTACCAAAGCTTGTTTGATTCAACCAAAAAGTCGCGGGTTCAAACAAAAACTTCAAATGTAACACAAAACGAGGCAGAAAATCTAAAGTCTCACATGTTTGAATTTGCTGAAACTAAGTTCAACAATATTTTCAGAAAGATTGAATTCTTCAAAAAGAAGCAATTGAATATTTCTGAACTTAACAAGGAAACAAGGGAGAAACATAATCTTTTTGAAAACGAAACAAGTGTTTTTCAAATAAAGATTGATGAGCTGGAAAAGTCTTTAGCAAAACAAATAAAAGAAAATTCTGATTTGTTGATAAAAATCGATAATCTTGAGAATGTTTTCGCTGATGATGAAAAAAGGGCAACATTGGGAAAATTGAATGCTTTTGATAATGAAAATTATGATTTTGAATCAAAGGTTATTCATCTCGAAAAAATCATTGCTCAAAAGTCAAAAGATTTTGATGATGTCAATCTTGAATTGTCAAACATAACAGTCCCTCAAATTTTGAGGCGTATTTTGAAAAACTTGAAAAAACGAAAGTTGTTCTTGAACGACAATTGGCTCGTAAGGTTGATGTTTCTAAAGCTGAAAAAGATCGATTTTTGAAAGAAATTAATTATGTAATGACTCAACTTGAAAATCTAAAAGGGAAGTATGTGGAAACAAAGCTTGATAATTCTTCAATTTTGGGAAAACCACCGTTACTTAACAATGAAAGAGATCAGCTTTTGAAACAAATTGCATCTTTGGAATCACAATTGGCATCACATGATATCGTATCAATGCCAATAGGAAGTATCATTAGTATGAGAACTTCGTATAATGCTTTAAAAGTGAAGTTTGATTCTCTTAATCGGAAAAAATGGAACATCATGTTTTCAAAAATATTCAAAACCTAAAGAAAGTGTTATCGGAAAAGGTTCACACTGTTAATCCTTAAAAACGACTTTAAAAGGGTTTCTCAATTTACAGCCTATTCTTTACAAAAATATAGGAAGTTTTCTAAGAAATCTCAAAGTTTTGAAACATTTTTTCCTCAAAAGGGTTTTAAGACAAGAGCTTCAAATGCAAAAAATCAATCTTTTAAAACATCACACTCTTGTTTTACACCGGTAAAACAAGTGTGGAGGCCAATTAAGGAATCTCAAACTTTTGAAGCATCTACTTCTCAAAAGAGTTTTAAGACAAGAACTTTAAAAGGAAAGAATCAAGTTTTTGTTACTCCACATTCTCGTTTTACACCGGTAAAACAAGTGTGGATACCAAAGAAAAGTCATTTGAAATCTTTCAAATATTCCAAATCAGAAATGCTTTCAATGCAAAACATGAATGACTCTGCTTCGACCATCAACAAGAAAGGAAGATTTTCAAACAATGCATAAACAAATTTTTGGAATGTTACATCAAATGACAATAACAAATGGAACTTTTCTTCACCAACAAGATTTAAAACTCTACATGAAACACCGAGTTTCAAAAATCAATGGAAAATCAAAAGGAATTTTAAATCTTCGTTAATTCCACGAGAGTTGTTTTCAAATGAAACACCGGTTTCAAGACTTCGTTGGAACTCAACGTCTTTACATCGAATTGACACAACTTTAAAATGGTTTTCAAAACATGGCAAACCTGTTAGCACCGTGCTTAAATGGGTTCCAAAGGTTGTTGTCTAAATTCAATGTCAATGGTTTGTAATCAAATGTCAAATTGCAACTCGGTCTTCAAATAAAAGGGAAGTGTACGTTTCAGTGCGCTTTATCTTCAAAAGAAGAGAAATCTTCTTGTTTTGAGCAACATTATTCAACTTTTTCAAAAAGATTTTCAAAATCTTTCAAAAGTTTGCTCACCAAAATGGCTTGTTATTAAATTTCAGATAACAACTCGGTTTTCAAATAAAAGAAAAGTGTACATTTCAGTGCGCTTTATCTTCAAAAGAAGAGAAATCTTCTTTGTCCTGAGCAAATTTTTATCAAAATCTCTTTAAAAAGTATGCTCGGGACATACGACTTCTAAGTAAATATCAGCTTAGGACTCGTTCTTCAAATAAGGAAAGTGTACATTTTTGTGCATTTATCCTAACAACGAGAAGATTTCACCTTCTCGGACTTGAGTTTAGTTCAAGTAAATGTTTGTGAAAATATTGAACACAATTTTTCAAGATTTTATCAAAAAGATTTTTCAAAATCTTTCAAAAATTATGTGTTCAACACTCCCTTCTATCGATACTTTGCAATATCTAATCATTTTTATAAATGGATCAATTTTTGAAAGGGAATTTTTAAAAATCAAATGCCTTTAATGTTGTTGGATACATCTCATAAAAGTTAAAATTTAAGTATCTGAAACATTCAGTGGATTCAAAAGTGGTGCTTCAGTGATATACCAAGGCATCTTAACTCTATCCCTCAATATAATTGCGGTGGCATACAAAATGAAGTGTTTTATTATTGAGGGGGAGTATAATGGAAAATGTTTTAAAGAAATGAATAATAATCAAT
>BQNB010054167.1:0-39662 GCA_026074375.1 Tanacetum coccineum | reverse complement strand
ACAAGAGGGGTCTTGAATTAAGGTTAATCGCACACACAAAATACATAGAATTGAAAATAAAATCCAAAATAAATATCATCATAAAACAAAACAACCAAAGTACGAAATTGAGAATCAAAGACTACAGAAAAGAAGACTCCATAATGCAATTCCTATGGTCTTTCTATCCAAGCTTCATAACTTCACTTTCCTCAAGATGCTCACCTGAAAATGATGCTTAAAACGTTAACAAAACTTATTATTATATATTTACTTTAAACACTTAAATTAATACAAAACTTAAATTAAAAATTCTTATACTACTTATTAATTTTTTCCTAAGCTATATTTATTTATTACAACCTAATTAAATTAATTATTATATCTCGACTTACTAAATAATCTCATCCCGAAATTAACGATACACGGTACGCTAATTTCTCAAATGCCATAATATCCAAACGCACTATAATTCTAAAATCACCATCAATATGAAATGAAATGATTAAATCATTCATTCCTACCAACACAATCACATATAATAACATGTATATCATATCACCTAAACCACCAAATAGACTAACGTACATAAATTAAAACACATAAAGCTAGGCAAGTTTATTGATCCTAATCCTTGATCGATTCCTTAGGTTGTTTAAGGTTAAATTATCTTGGATAAATCCAAAATAACTTGTTGTAGAAACTTTGTATGTATACTAAAGTGTATGCGGAATCTACACCTTAATACCTAGAAGTATTATGAATAAAACAGTAATCGTGAATAAACAAAGATATAACCAAACGCTCTAATATTATTAGATCAATAATACGAGTACTCTTCACTAGTACTAGGGTTTACAACCTTGAAGCTTTTCTAAATCGACTTGACAACTATGAAGACTCGTAAACTCCTATCTCAACTAATGCCCTAGAGCCTCCTTTTATAGACTAAGGAGTCCTAGTCGGCTTACAATACATTCCTTAGATATCATAATCTTTTCTAAACATAAACGTAATCTCTTAAACAAATACATTATACATATCTTGTACAAAAATATCTCAATACTTATCTTCACAAGTATTCTTGTTCTCCAAACAATCTTTATCTCTTTAAACCATCTTTATCCTCTTGACAGTAGTAAGTCTTCTAGCAGTTGTAATCCAGCAGCATAAACTTTTTATACCAGCAGCACTGAGGAGTAGTAACTCTAAGAATCCTTGAAGTCTTTTAAGTCCCAACAATCCTCCCTTAAACTTGATGTTCATCTTTTGAATCTTTAAGTTTCTTTGTTAAAAGTCTTCATCACTATCAGGAAGATGCATTCAAACCTTTTATTGACCCTTTTGCTGCTTTACCATAAGCTTGAGTAGTTGGTAGCACATCTCATTCCAATAATCAGTTTGAAGTTTCTTGTTTAGCATATTTGTGATTGTGATTGGTGTGAGGGGATATCTCTTTTCAACTAACATAAAGATGTGGACATTTTTAAACCTTACAAAGTGCACTCCACATGAATCAAACAACTTCCAAATAGTCACTTTGTATCCTTGTAAATTTCTCCATACATCACTCTTTATGTTTGGTTCAAACATGACCTTTAAATCACCCCACAACACTCTTTCATGTTCATCTTCAGTGTTAGGACTTAAAAGACTTCAAGGGTTCTTACTACTGCTCAGTTTGTGATGCTGGTTATAAAGATACAACTGCTGCTGAATTACAACTGCTAGAAGACTTATAGCTGTCAAAAGGATAAAGACGGATTAAAGAGATAAAGATAAGTATTAAGTTATTTTTGTAAAAGATATGCATAACTTATTTGATTAAGAGATTACGTTTATTTATAGAAAATATCATGATAAGTTAGGAATGTATTGTAAACTATGTAGGACTCCTTGGTGTATAAAAGGGGATCCTAGGGTATAGAAAGATATAAGTTTTCCATCTTAGTTTTCCATAGAGTTCATAGCTTCAAGGTTGTAAACCCTATCACTAAGTCAGAGTGATCGTATTAATATATATTAAAGCTTGTTGTGTTGATTATATCTTTGTGTCAAAACATACTTTACTGTTTCATTGAGAATACTTCTTAGTGATATAAACTAGATTCTGCATAGTTTATATCATTCAATCAAAGTTTCATTCTTAGTATTTTTAGATTTATCCAAGGGTACTAAACCTTACAAGCTAAGGAGTTAAAGATCTATTCATTAGGATCAACAAGTGGTATCAGAGCTTGTTGTGAAGCTTTGAATAAGAAGAATCAACCAATTCATCCAAGATCTATTTTTTCAGTGATAAGATGGAGGTAGGAACTACCACTAACAATCTGACTGCAAGACTACCTATCCTCAACCCAGGAGACTATGATCTCTGGCTAATGAGGATAGAACAATATTTTCTTATGACTGATTACTCCCTATGGGAAGTAATCAAGAATGGGAACAAAGTGCTGAGAAGAACTGTTGGAACAGTTGAACAGGAGTATGAACCCACCACTGCTGAAGAAAAACAGGATAGAAGAAATGAAATGAAAGCAAGAGCAACCCTGTTGATGGCACTTCCAAACAAAGACCAACTGAAGTTCCACTCATATCAAGATGCAAAGTTGCTAATGGAGGCTATAGAGAAAAGGTATGGAGGGAACAAGGAGTCCAAGAAGGTTCAGAGGACACTTCTCAAACAACAATATGAGAACTTTGCTGCATTAAGTTCAGAAACAATGGATCAAACCTTTGATAGGTTACAAAAACTTATCAGTCAGTTGGAGATCCAAGGAGAAGTGATTAACCATTACACTTAAATAGGAATTAGAATGAAATTTATAAGTGTATAATTGCGGATACAGTTATAATTGATGAGTTTTTTTTGGGTCGAAAAAACTAAGTTTAAACGCATTTGTATCGGGTCGTTTGACTCAGAAAATAGGTACCTATGTTTTCGGGGTTCAACATTTTGAACAAAGTTTAATTTTTGTCTTATGAACATATCATCAAGCTTTTTCTAGACGGACGTTTTGATATAAAATGACTTTCTTAACTCCCAATAACGAATGAAACTGAGCTAGATCGATATATACACTTTATAAAAATAAGCCATCTTATAATAACTTCAAAAGCTGACAGATTTATTAGTTTAGCGTTTTGATCATTTTCGAGTCCGTTTCGGCCTTCCGGCGAAACACGAAAAGATATTGATCGAGAAATGACGTTTTTTGCATAAAAATCTCTTTTTTTTTGAGTCCAAAGAGTCGTGAAAATTTTAATATAACGGGTCAAAATCGAAAGTCAAACTTCTGTATTTTTATATATAGTTTCAGCAGATTCTCGTAAGGGCATTTTGGTCATTTTCTGTCGAGTTTCAGGTCTCGGCTAAAACTAAAAAGTTGTCCGGAATATCGTTTCGCATAAATTTGCTTTAGAACCCGAGTCGTGAAAAGGTGATTTAAGGGAGGATCGTTTGGGGTCAGGTCAGGACTTAGAAAATAAATGTATTATATTAAAAAGAGTCCAACGTAAAAACACAAGGACATTAGTAAACTTAAACTGAACTATGAAGGTGATTTCGATTATAAAATAATATCGAATAATATATTATCGAATAAACTACTTTTGAGGCCGTTGGTCGATTTCTTAAAAAAATTGAGAATAATAATATGATTGGAAGGAAAATGATATAATATATAAAATATACTAAGTGTTAAGGTTTAGAACGCGCAAGTGGATTTCTCATCACATATAAGTATGTATGCATATATAAATATATATATATGTTTTCGTCATAATGATGTACGCATCGTTGCTCATATTTTGTACGTATTGTAATCGAGCGACGTAATTATAGGTCGTGATCAAGATCGTTACTGCTTCGTTTGTGATTTATTTGGCTTATTCAATCGTGATCGTTGATCAAGGTGAGTTTCATAGCCCATATTTTACTTGTTTTAAACTGTTTTGGGGGAGAATACATGCTCGTTCACAAACTTGTATATTTTACTACAATACGATTACCTTTCAATACTTCGTGAGTTCATAGTCTCGCATTTCAATCCTTTTCAAATGTTACTTATAAACTGCGAGGGTAAATACATGCTCTTTTACAAACTCGTATATCTTCCTACAGTGACAACTAACCACCATACTTTTGTGATTCATAGCCCCGACCTTTTCTCTTTTAATGGCGTTTTTCTTAACTGTTTACGGGCTAGAATACGTGCAGATTGTTTTACTACAAAACTTTATTGATTTCTATATGTAAACTGTTACATGATTTTTTTTACTAAATCTGATTGTTTTCTACATATTATTGAGATCGTGAAACCAACATTTGAAACCATGAATTTTAAGACATGATTGTTTTACTACGGAACACAAGTGTTTTTCAAGTGTATGCTACCAACAAAAAATTTTTTTTTTTAAAAAATAAAAAAAAAAATGCCTGATATATTGCCTAATATAACCATTTCTCATGCCACTTAAGTCCCCCTGTTTATCATGACGTCAGTTTCTAGTGTCGTAAGCGCGAGTGTTGTGGATAGATCTATCGGGAATTGACAATTCCCCACCTCCATTTGGGTCACAAGCTGACTTATGGTGCATTGAACATATTTAGATTTACTTTCCTAGGATGTTTTGGCAGAACATCTACTTCGATGGATGGAGCATTTCCAATCCTCTTGATTGAAGTACGTTAAGTATTCTGGTGTCATGAGCTTAGTGCAATAATAGATATTAAAAGACTGGGTGAATGTGTTTTCCCTTGTCTACATACATGTATTTTTGGGACTTCGGAATATTACTTGTAGTCCACCCATTACTTCGATCTTGTGTCCACTTTTTAAATACTCTTGAATGTACTGAATCACTACTTGGTATTCGGAATGGATTTCGAAATAACACTTTTAAATGTTGTAACGCTACTTTCTCTGAAACATTTCTTAAATTATTTCATACCGTTCTTTTTTACACTTAAACACCACTATGAATTCACCAACATTATTGTTTTGACGTTTAGCAAGTATTTTCAGGTTACTATTTTGCTAGTGGAGCATTGGGAGCATTCGAGTCCGCGCGGAATATATATTTTTGACAAGGCTTAATAACTTGAGTACTATGTTGACAAAACGTTTTGACAATGTTTTTCATAATACATTATAAAATTGAAACCTGTTGCAGACTCTGATCTTTATCATTTAAATAGAATTGACTTTATATTAAAACGGCCCATATTTAAAAGGTCGTTTTCGTGACTTGTGTTTTGTGCCCTGAAGTAGCACCCCAATGTTACCATTCCGCTGCGTTGTCCTGATTTTTGGGGGTGTTACAGATAGGTATCAGAGCTGAAGTCATAGAACTAAATGTCGTTTTCCAAAACAGACCTATGACCCATGTTTTTCAAAATATAGAGTCCTCTCCTTGTTTATCACAAAAAAACATTCTCAAAAAAATTAAAAAAAAAAAAAAAAAAAAAAAAAAAATAAAAGAAAAAACTATAAAAAATAAAAGCAGTAAAGATATTCCGCACCACGCTTGCTTCCCAGGTAACTTATTATTCTCTCTTTTACATCCCCTACTACTATTAAATGGATAATGAGTATTAATACTAGACTATGATTTCGTATCTCTTACGTCTATCAAAATACGTCTTACTATTTACCTACATAGTCGGTCTGTTATATAAACATAATTGCGAGGCTCAGTCTAATTCTTCGTGACACACATTCTGCTGTTGGCATCATTTTACTCCCACTGAGCGTCCATTGCTGGTATTATATATGGATACCTATACATATGGGATAATTTCTTCTTGATCTCTTACAATTAACTCCAACCATTTACGCGACTTTACTTTATTTCCTTTTGATGATATCGAAAATTCGGCATATTTTGTAAATTCTACTAGTTACTTTACCACCCGACTCCGAGTTGGAAAACTCTTCTTATGATCGCACATGTTGTTTCGTAATCCATCGTTTTGTAGTCTTCTAGTTAATGGGAGTACGACAATTAACTTCACCTCAAATCAAATACGTGATCACCAAATTGGAGCACCTACCTTTAGCACACGACTTTGTTAACGTTTCATTTTGTTAATTGAATAATTCTTACGTTCATCTTCTTTCTGACTGCTTCTAGCGTTCGCTTCCATATATCCTCTTTATACCTGTTAGACCTATCCCTTATACACAATCTTCAATGTCAACACCATACCCATTTTTTTTTGGCACCCCTAATGAGCTACAACTTCAAGTTCACGTTTACTCTTTATATGACTCTATAGATCGTCAAAAACTATTTGAAACAGTTTCATACATCCACTCACAATTATGACAAAAATGAGCATCGCATTATTGTCAAGATAAACAATCATTCTATTTGCATAAGTTTTGTGTGATATTCATAAAACGCTTTTACTATCTGAAATACGAAACAGTAACCGTACAGCAACTGAAGCAGACCTTCACATCCAAGCTTACTATATAAAAGCTCCAACCTCAAAAAAACAAAAAAACATTTACAACTAGTACACGTTACAGAAACTGAAGGAACAAATAAGCCCACTAGAAGCCGAGTCTTGGTCGCAACAATAAATATTAAACCAACATCACTAATCTTGAAACCCCAAAGATTAATCATTTAGAAGGGAAATGCAAACGAATTACCAAGCGTGGTAACGAAATTATCGAAAGGCATAAATAAAAATAACAAAAAGATTTATTGCCACAACATCCATTTATTATCTTAGAAATAAGATTACATAAGAACATAAAGGAAATACAAGTTTTATTTCGACCCTCCCCTAACCATAGTATCTAGTCCTTCAAGCATAGATCCACGCCAATAGCCAATGAACGACATGAGGGCACGATAATTGCTAAACATAGAATTGACCCAAAATACCTGAAAAGCCTCTTGCATATGGGAAGTAGGCAAAGATAAATGCCGAGTGCTATCGCGGTCGCCATCGCCAAGATCGTGATGATGTGCAACATTTTTGAGGATTGGATAAGAGAAAATGTAAGTGAAAGATTAAGTGTTGTATGGAGAAATGGAGGAGAAAATTTTGTATAAAAAGAGGAAAAGTAACCGTTGGGGGTTACTGTTTGGGGCACTGTTCATATAAAAAAAAATAATAATAATAAGCAAAATAATTATTCTCATATAATTATATATTATCCTACACCTCATCATCAACATTATTCCCCGAAGAAATATTCAACATCACTCTTTCTCTGAAACCCCGTCACCTTCTTCGGTGTTGAAACCTGAGCCATGAGGACAAGGCTCGTCAACCCGGAGGATACTGTAACATTTCGTAATTTTCTTGATCAATAACGACGTCATAAAATTCACTATTTAAATATATTTTTTTCTCTCGCTAGCGCGTTTACTTTAATTCCCACCACATAATTAAATCGCTCAGATAAGCATAAAAATTTTCACCTTAACAGAATAAAACAAGAGAAATATGATTGTTTATAACACTATTTCTGACATGAAAGTGTTGGCATGTCGTTTTTTAATAATATATTTTGGTGCGAAGACATTTAGAATAATTTATATAATATTTATATGAGTTTTAGATTTATAAATATTATTTTACGAGACGATTGACCCACTTAAACGATAACATTTTACAAACGATAAAAACATTTTTATTTTACGAAAATAATAATTAACTTTTTATATTTTATTTTTATTAGATACGTAAAGCATTTGCGTTTCGCGATAGATTTCGTTTAGGCATTCTCGGAACCACCAAAATAAATTTATCTCCGCTTCAAGTAATGAAAGTATTTATCAATAAAAGACCAAAGATATGCCTAGCTCTTTTTCCTTCATGATATTCGGCACAACAAAGACCAAATGGGGACATCTAGCACACAAAATCACCAACATAATACTTGTACATATTCAAACCAATTAAAGCTTGACCAAAGACTAGAAAACATGATCAATGCACCTCCTTATTTCACTCTTTGATGTCCAACGTCACCCCCTTGTCTCTTTGATATTCTTGACTTGCTATTAATTCATTTGACCACCTTGAAATATTTATACTAGCATATACCCTCACTCTTGATAACACTTGGCAAAAACCTCAACTATTTTCTCTCTTTGGTCACTCCACACCCACGTCCCATATTAAAAACACACAAGCAATCCATAAAATTTATTTTACCACATATACAAGTATACTAAGATCATATCTAAGTCTTTCTAAGGAGGTTGAAGGCTTGATATAAACATTTGCAAAGTTTAAACAAGTTTGGGTTTTCTTTGGAAATTTGGGTTTGGTTTGGTTTGCTTGGGTGTGAGCCGCGGCTAAGACTCGAGAGGGACGAGACGAACTTTTTTATTTTTCGACTTTGCTCCGTATAGCTTTGTGAGCCTTCCTTCTATTATTATTTCGATTGTTTCGTTCATTGATTCGATATTTTTTATATATGTGGATAGAAATCTATTGGAACTTGCTGCGTTAGTATATTGTGATATTAAAATTAAAGTAGATTTGAGAAATGAAATTTATAATGTCTATTGGATACATTTTTTTGATGATTTTTGGGTCGAAAACTAGTTTAAACGCATTTGAATCGGGTCGTTTGACCAGAAAATAGTACCTATGTTTCGGGGTTCTACGAATTTGCAAAAGTATAATTTTTTCTGGTTTATGAATATAATAAAGCTTTTTCCTAGACGGACGTTTTGAAATAAAAACGGGCTTCTAACTCCCAATAACAAAGAACCCTTGGAGCAAGATCGATATATACACTTTAGTAGAAAATAAGTCACTTTCAATAAATATTAAAAGTTGACAGATTTATTAGTTTAGCGTTTTTGAATCATTATCGAGTCCGCTTTCGTCACGCCTTAAACCGGCGAAACACGAAAGCGATATGTTACGGCATGACGTTTTGCATAAAATCTCTTTTTGGGTCAAAGTCGGTGAAAAATGTCGATATAACGGATCAAAAACGAAAGTCAACAACACTCCCTGAATATTTTATATATAATGTTTCAGCAGATTCTCCGTAAGGGCATTTGTTATTTTCCTGTCGAGTTTCAACGTCTCGGCTAAAACTAAAAGAGGATTTCCGAATACATCGTTTCGCATAAAATTTGCTCTTTAAGAACCCAGCGCGTTTGAAAAGGTGATTATCGTGTGGTCGTATTTGTTCAGTCAGGACATATGAATAATAAGAAGTATTTTAACTTAAAAAAGGTCCAACGTAAAATCAACAAGGACAATTATAAACGTTAACACAAACTATTGAAGTGATTTTCGATTTATACAATTAAATCGAATAATCATAAATATCGTAAGTAAATTACTTTTTGAGGCCGTGTGGTCTCGAGCCAACTTCTTACAAAAAAAATGAGATAGTATATGAATGGTGCAGAAAATAGTACTAAAATAAAAATATACTAAGTGTTAAGGTCTCTAAAACGCGCAATGTGGATTTCCATCACATATAGTATAGTAATGCATATATAATAATATATATATAGTTTTCGTCATAATGAAGTAACGAGCATCGTTGCACATATAATGTACGTATTGTAAACGAGAGCGACGTATAATTATAGTCGTGATCAAGATCGTTACTGCTTCCGTTTTGATTTATTTGGGCTTATAACCAAGTCGTGATCGTACGATCAACAGGTTGAGATGCCTTTCTCCATAGCCCCTATTTTACTTGTTTTTAAACCGTTTTGGGGAGACATACAATGCTCGTTACACAACTTGTATATTTTACTACAATACAATTAACTTTCACATCCCTTTTATTTTTTGTGATTCATAGTCTCGCAAATCGCATTTCAATCTATTACAATGTTTACTAAAGTGAATAATGTTAGGGCGCGCCCTGCGAGGTGGAAAATGTGCTCTTTTACAAACTCGTAATTTGACTATCAGTAAATTTGACCCTTGCAATACTTTGTGAGTTCAAAGCCCACCTTTTCTCTATTTAATGGATTTTCTTAAACTGTTTTCTGGCGAAATACGGCTCTGTTTACACTAACATAAACTTATGAGATTCCTAATAGTATAAACGTTATAATGAATATTTTCACTAAAGCCTGATTTTTTACTACAAGATTGAGATCCGTAATACCATATTCATGAAACCATGAATTGACGATGATTGTTTTTAGCTACGGACACAGCGGTGTTTTTTCAGTGTATGGCTATCCAGATTAAATGCCTTATATTACATCTTGCCTAAGTACCATGCTCTGCCACTTAAGTCCCTGTTTTATCATGCACCGTCAGTTTCTAGTGTCGTAGAGCGGCTGAGAGTGTCTTGTGGATAGATCTATCGGATTGAACAATCAAGCCCCCCTATTTCTTTGGGTCACAAGTCTGACTTATGGGCGGCATTGAACACTTGAGGATATGCTTTCTAGGATGATCTTTGGCAGAACATCCTACTTCGATGGGGCATTTCCAATCTTCTTGATTGAAGGTACGTTAAGGTTTCGGTGTCAATGAGCTTAGTGCAATAAATATAATATTAGCCTTGTTGAATGTGTTCCACTTGTCTACATTAACTTGTTTTGGAACTTCGGAAATATGTACTTAGTTCCACCATTACTTCGCTCATGTTGGTCCACTTGTTAAAATCACATATCTTCTGATTTACTGAATCACTACTTGGATTTTCGGATGGATTCCGAAATAACACTTTTAAAAATGTTGTAAACGCTACTTTTCTTCATGAAACATTTCTCAAAATTATTTCAATACCGTTTTTTTTTACTTAAACCATGATTCACCAACATTAATGTTGACGCGTATTAGCATGTATTTTCAGATACTATTTTTTGCTATTGGAGCATTGGGAGCATTCGAGTCGCGCCGATATATATTTTTTTTGCAGGCTTAATAACTTGAGTACTATCGACAAACGTTTTGACAATGTTTTCTAATACATTATAAATGAAACCTGTTGCAACTCTGATCTTTTATTAAATAGAATATGACTTTATTTAAAACGTCCATTTTAAGGTCGTTTTTCGTGACTTGTGTTTTGTGCCCTGAAGTAGCACCCCAATGTTACCATTCCGCTGCGTTGTCCTGATTTTTGGGGGTGTTACAAAACATGACTTTTAAATCACCCCACAACACTCTTTCATGTTCATCTTCAGGCCTTATATCACCATGCTTTGTTTTGACCAACTTCCAAAGAGTCTGCAAATCTTCTCTGTCAATATCCTGAAGCATCCTAATCATTGAAGAATATCTCTTGGAACTTCCATCTGCTCTTATCAATTGATAATGTACCATTATTCCTTCTTTAAGAAGCTTGTATTCAACAATCACTGGTGGTTTGGTAGCAAGTGGTATAGCATCAATTGCTATATCATCATCTTTGACTATCACCAGATGCTTTTTCAGCTCAGCTTCATCATCTACTTCAACTTCTTCATGCTCATCAGTCTCTTTATCATCCTCCATTCTTTGTCTCTTTGAAGATTCTTGTTGCTGCTCTTTTCTTACCAAGTATCTTCTTTTTGCTGCCTTTAGCTTTCTCCTCACTACTTTCTGCCTTCTTTGACTTATCAGATTCCAGTTCATCCTCTGTACCTTTAGAACTTTCTTCTGTTTCCTTTTTGCTTTTAACTACCTCAGAATCCATAGGAATAAAAGTATTTACTCTCCTCATTTCATTATCAAACAACTTCTGGATCTCTTCATAGCTCTTGCTCTTCAACTGATTATGTTTGTATCCACCCATGTTTTTAAGATAGGTAGACATTAGATTCCTCTTTTGAGCTTTAGTTGGTGGCTTTCTTCTTTTCTCTTTAGCTCTAAGCATTGCAAAGTGTTTCTTTCTTTTGTTCATAAGCTCTACAAACAGTCTTGATCTTTGTTCAATAGTTATCTCTCATTGTTCTTCTGTTTGTAGCCTCTGAGCTAACTCAAAATCTGCCTCCATCATAACTTGTGTATTATCCCATGACTCAATCAAACCTATGTTGTCTTCTTCTTCCTGTTTCCTTGCAAGCCTTTCTTCTTTTATAAGTTCAGCCTCCAACTGAGCTTGAAGATTTCTTGCCAAATCTTCATCAAGAGCAACTTGATCTTTTCTTTTCAGAGGAAACTCAAGCTCAATCATGATTGCTTTGTCTTTGTCTTTAATCATTGAAGGTTGTGATTCTTGTGGAGTTTTGAATTCACTTGGCTCCTATACTACAACCCATATAGCCTTGGGTCTTGTAGTTGTTGTTGTTGTAGTAGCAATAGTAACAACTTTAGGTTTAGCTGCTTTGATTTAAATAAGTGTCTGAGCCAAAGTTATTTCTTCAATAGTTGTAGGAGTAGTACAATCTTCAACACTAGTATTTACCTCTCTTTCCTTTGCACTCTGCTCATGTTTCTCACCAACTGGCATATCCACATTTACTTCATCACCATGAAGATCATTTGTATCAAACATTTCTTCATCATTTGTATCATACATTTCTTCATTATCTGACCTCCCCTAGGTATCATCAACTAAAGAAACATCAGCATCCTTATCAATGTCTTCAATACTCCTCCCTTGTTTGTATGCATCTTCATGATCACCCAAACTATCTTTATCCACAGAGGATTCAACTCTTCTAGACTTACCAACTTTCCTTAATCTTTTGAATCTTGTAGTTCTTGATTTCTTTTTCCTTTCCAACTTCTGGACCCTCTTCTTTAAATCAACAATCTCCTTTGCTTGAGCATCCTTCGCCTTTTCTAAATCAAGAACCCGTTTTTTTAAATTGGTACACAAAAGCATCAATTCAGTTAGTTGTATGCTATCCTCACCACTGAGAGGTGGATCATTGGAAGGTGTAGGAACACTGTCATCTTGTTGTGTCTCCTCTTGAGTAATTGCAGTGTCCTTCCTCTGTTTCCTCTTGGACTATTTCTTTTGAGATCTAGAGGATGATGGTTGAGTAGTAATGGGTGTCTGATTAGAATTAGTAGGAATGCTTGAATCTACACCCTCATATTGAGTAGGTTGAACCATCATTGTTGCAAACAAAGGTGTTATTCTCCTAGAAAAATCCTTTCCTTCTATTTTCATATTGGCAAAGATTCATTTCTTTGTGTGTGCACAAGGTTACCATATATCTACTAAATCTGCTTGTAGGTGTGAACATATACCCACCATAGACTGTCTTGATTAATGAAACACTCATGTAGAATATCGAGTACTGATACACCAGGAATTATAAGACCCCTCCATCTCAATTGTTACACCATGCCACTATCAAAAACGTCATCTTAGATCGGATTAAATCGTTTGGTTAAGTGGTAAGCCTAAGGACATATGAATCTACAAGAGAAGCTATTGCTATTAACATGAATTCATTCTCATGCAGTAGGATTTGGGCACTCAGGCATTGCGTGTAATAGTGCGTGAATTAAAGTACTATCCAAACTGTGAGCGACAAGAAGAACAAAGCTTTGATGAAAAAGTAATCTTTTGAGATGTTTTATTCGCATAACCCCCATCCGTTGCGTTCTTAATAAATGTAGCAGATTGCTAGCAATCAGTAGCTCCTTCTGCATCTTCACAAGTGAAATTCACTCACCTTAATTGCATGTCTCCGTGATAATCAACTTCTTTTATCAATTAGGAGCTTGTATCCCCCTGACGTACAACCATTACCGTATGAGCTATATGCCAGAACTGTTGATTACAAATGTGACTCTATGCATTGTAGTATACAGTGACAATCACTTAGCTAAACGAAACTCCATTAGCATACAAAAAAATCAATTAATCATCATGTAATCCACACTTTCAGTGGTTTTCTTCCTAGGAATGCGATCAGTTTGTGAGTATCAGCAAAAAGATTACGGGTTGACATTATGTTATGTTTTGATGATCAAAGATGAAATTAAGTTAGGGTAGTATGGTCTAGGTAGTCTGTGTTTTCTGAATGAGTGAAATTCGAATAAAGAATCGAATGAAAACCCTGAATCGAAGTATTTTTATAGAAGCACCCATCAGTTCCCTCAGCCACAATAACATGAACAGGCAGTACTAAAAATAGCCAGCAGCAATTAACTTAAACTGACAGCACAAAGTTATGCCTAATAGTAGTAAGTAACCCAATAACCTAAAACTAACAACATTAAGTTGTAAGTTACTAGCACTAACTTTAATTTCTTTCCAAAAAGGACAACATGTTAATACTGCCAGTCCCGATGTTAATATTGGTAGTTCTAAACTTAATATTGTTGATCCATCAGTTAATACTGCTAGTTCATATGATCAAGATAGCCCTAAAGACATGTTCACTATGGGAGCTAGTCATACACTTGAAGCCACTCATGTTGAGTTCTTCAGTGATGAAGATGAACCAAAAGTTGATTTGGGGAACATCACAAATTCCTATATAGTTCCAACCACTCCCAATATAAGAATTCATAAGGATCGCCCAATTAAAAATGTGATTGGTGATGTGAAGTCATCTGTTCAGAAAAAAAGAATGACAAAACCTACTTCTGAACAAGGGTTTCTCAGTGCAGTATATGAACAGAAAACACATGATACCCTGAATACTTGTTTATATGCTTGTTTCCTATCACAGATTGAACCCACAAGCATTACTAAAGCTCTATCTGATTCATCTTGTGTGGAAGCAATGCAAGAAGAACTTCTGCAATTCAAACTTCAACAGGTTTGGATACTTGTGGATTTTGCCTATTTGGAAATGAGGGCCCATAGAACAAAAATGGGTCTTTAGAAATAAGAAAGATGAAAAGAGGGATTGGTGATTAGAAAAAAAGCCAGGTTGGGTTGCTCACATGGTCATAGACAAGAAAATGAGGTAATTGATTATGAAGAAAGATATTTATCTCCTGTTGCAAGAAATTAAGGCCATAAGATTATTTTTAGCTATGCTTCTTTGATGGGTTTTCTGGTATATGTCAAATGGGAATGTAAAAAGTGCTTTCTTATATGGAACTATTGAGGAAGAAGTTTATGTTACTCAACCACCAGGATTTAAAGATCCTGACCATCTAGACAAAGTTTACAACATGGTCAAGGTACTTTATGGTTTGCATTAAGCACCAAGAGCATGGTATGGGAAATCTTTGGCTAATTATCCTGTTATGACAATGGGTTTAAAAGCGGCAAAGATAGATCAGACATTAATTTATCAAAGAAGCCAAAAAGGATATAATTTTTCTGTACAGCGTTTATGTTTGATGACATTATCTTTGGCTCTACCAACAAGTAATTATGTACTGGATTTGAGAACTGAATAAAGGAAAAGTTTCAGATGAGTATCTATGGAGAAACTTACTTTCTTTCTAGATACAAGTAACAACAAAACAGAAAGGAAGATGGAATATTTATCAGTCAGGATAAATATGTAGCTGAGATTTTGAAGAAATTCAACTATACAGATGTGAAATCTGCTTCAACTCCAGTTGATTTGGTAAAACCTTTAGTCAAAGATGGAGATGCTGATGATGTTGATGTACATCTCTATAGATATATGATTGGGTCTTTGATGTATCTCACAGCATCTAGGCCGAATAAACATGTTGCAGTATGTGTATGTGCCAGATTTCAGGTTACTCCAAAGACACCACATCTTTTAGCTGTAAAGAGAATTTTTATATAAATTAATTAATTATATTTATTAAATTCAAACACTATCGTGTGCGTCTCCAAAGGCCCGAGTCACATTTCGGACATATATTATTTACGTGTACATTCTTTCAACCCTAAAAGCTAAACGGGCCTAAACAAGTAGGTCGGGCCAACAGGCCTTTATTAACTAACATCCCCCTCAAACTCACAATGCCGCAGTAGTGAACATTAAGAGTTTGCCAAACATAAATGTAACCTTTGCCCTTTTTGTGTTCTGAATATTTCATTAATAGTCCTTTAACTATTTGACTTTTGTCAGTTTATTCATATTTTTGTATCGTGTTGACGGTCGTGATTTTATGAGATACGTGATGAATTATGGTTTATTGTGATTAATAATCTCTTTTGGAAGGTATTATTGTGATGTGTGTATTCCGGGTGGTTTGACTCGTGAATTTTGAGAAATGCCAAAAAAACGAGTCTGACACGTCCGTTAATGTCCAAATGAGTTTTGAAAGGTGTAAAGTGAAAATATGTTGTGTAAATACTCTAGGTTAATGGAAAGGTATTTTTAAAGTGAATAAAAATGATAATTAACTTTGGGGTAAATTTTACGGTTGAGTTTTACGAGTATTTAAGTGATCCCGACATGAAAAGAAAGACCTGTGACTCGGGATACCATGGTCCGGTCAAAAGAAGACTAAGGAGACATGGTGGCTTAATTTAAGCCTAACCTTGTCCAAAATTGTACTTTAGATGCATCTCCTTATCCTCCATTTTTACACATAGTTCATTTTCAAAATCAAAAAAAATATCCTCTCCCTTCTCTCTTGTGTTCGTCCGCACCTACAGCATAGACACTCTTATAATTTTTGAAGTTTGATCAAGAAAACATGAAACATAAATATTTGGGGTTGATTCTAGTGTTTGGTTATTTATTTAAATAAAATAAACCCCAAATGTTTGGTTGTTTGGTTGTGTCGAAAATCTACAAATTTGAAGATTTTCTTGTAAGTTTTCAAATTTAAATTTCGTTTGTCCTTTTAGGTTTATTTTATGAATAGATGTTAGTTGTGCAAGTTGATCGTTGTGAAAATTGATTTTTGGAATCGAAACAAAAGAAAAAGGGGGTGTTTGAGTTACGTGTAAAAAGAAAAGGATAAGATGGTTTTTGGAGTTTTTGATGTCGTCGGTCATGATGGTTGAATAATATATGATGCTAGAATGCTTATTTTCTGGATATTAGTTGTATGCCTTATTCGTATATTTTTAGCTATTACTGGCTTATTTGGTATTAGGCCACGAATGGATTTCCAAAATCACTAGGAAAGTGATTTTGATTATTTTTGTGTTATGGCGTATGTTGTGGACTATTTTTGAGGCTTATGGTAGTAACCAAATGCGATACGTAGCTTAATAGCTTATTTTAAGCTTAATATACGTATTTTAGAGTTTATGGACTCAACGGGCAATAGTCTGTTTGAATAGCAGCTTTATGGGAGGGCTTATTGTGGTCCAGATTATTTTCTATATATAAGTATATACTTATATATGTAATTGGACCTTGGTTTTGGACTTAAATTGTATTTTGGACTTATATATGTCCTAATGGACCCTTGTTGGGCCATATGTAGTAGTTATGAGAATTTTGATGGACTTTTAAATGTAAAAATTTATTTACGAAGTGATATTGAACAATATTTTGGGAAAAATGTGGTGGTAAGCGGGTTAACGATTGAGTTTTGAGATATTTGTCGAAAAGTGTACGGATTTATGAAAATGTTGAAAATAAGATTTGAAACCTTGGAAAAACATTGTATAAACGTACAAGTCATGTCAAAATTTCGTAAAAAGTTTATACTTAGAAATATTTCTTAAAAACATGATTTTTGATTTTTAAATAAATAAATAATATCTTAATTATTTTTTTTTTTTATTTAATAAATTCATATTAAGTCAAAAAATATAATTTTTTTATCGAACTTTCAATAAAGTGTTATTATGAGTAAACGTTTTATTTTCAACGTATAATGATTATTTTGAAGTGATTTAAGGCTGTTACGAATGGACTTGTCGAGATATATTTATAATTAATAAATATAAATATTTATTATATTACTTATCTATTTACGTTAAATAGTATAAGGTATGTATTATCGAGGAATGAGATTGATATGATTGTGAAGTTAAGTCATCAACCTTACACACCACTAATTGTTTTGGGTAATTGTTCAGGCGTATAAACTCTAGGCATCATTACGTGAAGATTGTTTAGGAATTAGATGATTTAATATTAGGACATTAACTGGACTAGGTAGTGTTCGGCGTAGTTGCATTTGCTTTGTGTGATTGAGATTTGGTTGCTAAAGACTGGCTTGGAGGTGAGTCTCGTAGCCCCAACTTTTTGTTTTCCGTTGGGGGAAAATGATACTGAAATGTTTTGAATTGATCTGTGCGAAATGTGGTTTTGTTTTTGGGACAAGATATGTGCTTATGACTGCTATGTGAATATTATGTGTTGTATGATTGTTTGGAGCGGATGAGTACGCCTACCCAGTATTTGTGTGATTATTGGAGCGGATGGGTACGCCTACCCAGGTTTGTGTGTGGTCCTGCCTAATTTTAGTGCTCCAGCTGGTAGGCCGCCTTTTGGTGTGTAGTGACATATGGTTATTGATTAGCGGTGATGCTAAGGTTGTTTGCATATATTCACTGTCATATAGCACTATTGTCTACTGTTGAAATATTGGCACGGCTTTTGGGTTTAAGGTCAAACTACGAGGCTCACGCCATTATTGTGTGACGTTTTCGAGGATCATCTTTTAGGGAAGTGAAATGAAGAGTATTTGGTGAATTGTTAGCAGACTTAGAAGTATCTCGAGTGGAATTTCGTTTGAATTCTTGCTTGTTTGTTGTTTTGATTCTAGTTTTTGGATGTTTTGGATTATGGTCCCCCATGTGAGGGCATGGAATAATTTGTAGAGATTTGGATTCTTTAGTGCGATTTGGGGACATCACTCGAGTTGGTTAAAGGTTGATTGGTCTTTATCGCACTTGGAGTTTATGCAATGTTAGTTTTCTCCTATTTTGTATCTTGTGTTATGATGATCATTTTGTTGCATTCTCTGATTTTCGCCATTGTCAGGGTGTGATAGATTGGTTAACAAAGCCCATGGTTATAGAGACACTAGGTAGTTGTTGGCTCCGCTAGACTATAACCTAGATCCGTCGTCTAGTTGCAGTTAGTGTAGGACTATGTGCGCGGAGTTCTGCTTCTGTGTGCCTTTGTGTGTTTTGCGTTTGGTGACTTAGTTATGTCAGTCATGAAATTGGTGGGCTTAATATTGGATATGAATGAGAAAGGATGTGAATATAAGTACGGTGGCCAACGTAGTTTTTTTTATAAGGTGTCACAACTTACTCATACTTGTTAATGTTGTTCAAACATGTCGATGTTGACACAGTAGGGTAAGTTTCCGTGTATATCTGGTCTATATATAGTAAGTTAGTCTATTATATATGTACGAGTTCTTCTCAAGTTACTTAACTAGACTGCCCACTGTTACTCCCCGCCCGTAGGTATAGAATGTGCCGCCAAGGATGATGACCAATGTGCTGGCTGGCCTGCTGCCGAATCATTAAGAGGGTGACGGGTTGGTAGAGGTGGAAGGGGTAGAAGACCTAGGGAAGGTAATGATGAGCGTGTTGAGGATTTGAATGGTCAAGGAAATGACCAGGGTTTGGGAGCTAATGGGGGTGTAGAGGGAGTCAATGGGAATGTAGAGGGAGCCAATGGGGGTGCACCGTCTTCTGGACGATCATTGCCCAGCATATTGCAGGAAACATCTTACCCGTCATGCTAGCTTCAGGTTAGTAACGAGGAAATGTTGGAAATCAAATATGGTAATATGGTTAAAAGATAACGTTCAGGGACATAGGGAATGTGTTAGTAAATGGCCACCAGGTAGGTTGTTCATATAAGGAGTTACTTAGCTTGTAACCATAAAGGGATTTGATGGTCAAGGGTGGTGTTGTAGTTCTTACATGTTGGATTGAGAAATAGTAGAACGATACAGGATATGTGTGGTTGTAGTAATGACCAAAAGTGTAATACACTGCTGGTTCATCTTGTGGGTAAGGCTTTAACTGTGGAACTCTCAGATCCACATGGCTAGCAGGGAGGTTGCTGTTAGTATGTCATGGAATGACTGTAAGTTTATGATGATACAAGGAGTTTTATCCTAGTCATGGGATGCAAAAAGTGGGAATCTGAGTTGTAGAATCACCGTTCATGCGTCGGGCTGGCCATGCTGCGTATACTGAATATAGGTTTCTTGAGTTGGCGAGTTTGTTCAGCACTTGGGTACTCCTGAGAGTAGGATGATTGTAAGGTATGTGCAGGCCTTGCTCTACAATCATGGATGGTGGCAGCAACGAAGGCCAAAAGACTATGAAGAAGGCTGTGCACTAACGATGAGGCTGTGAGAAATAGATTAGTATGAAAGTTGATAAAGAGGATTTGTGAGGGAAACTAAGCATGGATAGAATGGTATGGGCTGATAATAAGAGGACTAGGACTGGGAATGCTTTTGCTACTATTGTAAACCCTGTAGGAAGAGAGAATATGAGTACTTGGCCTAAGTGTACCACCTACAACTCCTACCATGCACCCGGAGGGCCTTGTCACACATGCTTTAACTATAACCGCCCGGGTCATTTGGCAAGGGATTGTAGAGGTGTGCCAAGGAATGTGAATCCTATCAATACTAGAAACCCAACTGTTAGATCATGTTATGAGTGTAGTAGTACCGACCATGTCAGGTCAGTTTGTCCTAGGTGGAATAGGGCACAAGAACCAGGAGAAAATTGTCCAAATCAAGTTGCTGCTAAAACGGGGGTCAGGGTCATGGAAACCAAGGGAACCAGGCTAGGGGTAGGGCATTCATGTTGGGAGCAGAGGATAGCTCGCTAGGGATCTAAAACGATTGTGTCGGGTTACGTTTACTTTGAATCGATTCATTTTGCCACTACGCTTTATTTGACTCTCGTGCCGGACTATGAGTTTTGTTTCCCTACTTTTATACTATGATAGGCTTAGAGCCCAAGCGACTTTGGTTTCATATTGAGATTGAGATAGCATAGCGGGGCAGCAAATAGAGATTGATAATGTTATTTAAAGGGTTGTAAACTAGAAATCAATGGTCATGTCTTTGAATCGACGTGATACCTCTTTTATGACATAGTGTTTTGATGTGATTATAGGTGAATGGATGGTTGTCTAATTATAAAGCTAATTAATTTGCCATGAGAGGTAGTGAGGATCCAATACCAGTATGGAAGGTGGCTTAGAGTAGTAGGAGAGAGACCGGATGAGAAAGCGAGATTGTTGATGAGTGTTAAGGCTAGTGATAAGAAACAAGAAGAGGTTGTTATGGTTAGAGATTTTCCTGAGGTATTCCCGGATGATCTATCTGGATTACCGCCTATTCGGGAAATTGAGTTTCGGATTGAGTTAACCCTGGAGCAACGTTGTAGCCAAAGTCCGCCTTAACGTTTGGCAACCTATTTATATTTGGAGAGTTGTCAAGGAAAACTCAAAGGAACTCCAAGACAAAGGTTTCATTCGACCAAGTTTGTCGCCTTGGGGAGCGCCGTATTGTTTGTTAAGAAAAAGGATGGTTCTTTCAGGATGTGCATTGATTATAGAGAATTGAACAAGTTGACCGTTAAGAATCGTTATCCGCTTCCTAGAATTGATGATCTATTTGATCAACTGCAAGGGTCGCAGTTTTTCTCGAAGATAGATCTTAGGTCTGTGATACATAGTGAGAGTGAATAAGATGACATAACAAAGGATTGCATTTAGAACTAGTTATGACATTTCGAGTTCACTGTAATTGCCTTTGTCTAACTAATTGCGCAAGAAATATTTTTGGGATTTGATGTATAGTGTTTTATAGGCCGTATCTTGATAAAGTTTGTGATAGTGTTATAGAACGATATCTTAACATCCTACTCTAAGACTCAAGAGGAGCATGTAGAACATTTAAGGTTAGTCTTAGAACTGCTCAAAAAGGATAAACTGTATGCTAAGTTATCTAAGTGTGAATTCTAGCTAAGAGAAGTGCAGTTTCTTGTGCATGTGATAAATGGTAATGGAATTCATGTGGACCCTAGTAAGATTGAAGCTGTTAAGAATTGAAAAGCCCCTAGAACTCCGACTGAGGTTCGTTCGTTCTTAGGATTGGCTAGGCATTATCGTAGGTTCATTGAGAACTTCTATAAGATAGCTAAGTCTCTTACTATCTTGACTCAGAAGAGTAAGACTTTCGATTGGGGTGAGGAACAGGAATTGGCATTTCAAACCTTGAAGGATAAGTTGTGTAATGCGCTTATTCTATCTCTCCCTGATGGACTAGAAGACTTTGTGGTATATTTTGATACGTCCGAGATAGGACTAGGTTGTGTGTTAATGCAAAGAGGTAAAGTGATAGCCTATGCGTCTAGGCAGTCGAAAATTCATGAGAAGAATTATACTACCCATGATTTAGAGTTGGATGCGGTTGTGTTTGCACTTAAAATCTGGAGATATTATCTGTATGAGACAAAGAGTGTCATCTTTACGGACCATAAGAGTCTTCAGCATATCTTTAGTCAGAAAGAGTTGAATATGCGACAACATCGCTAGATAGAGTTGTTTAGTGATTATGACTGTGAAATTTGCTACCATCCTGGTAAGGCGAATATGGTGGCTGATGGCCTAAGTAGGAAGGAAAGAGTAAAGCTTAAGAGAGTTAGAGCTATGAATATGATCCTTCAGTCGAGTTTTAAAGATAGGATATTGGCGGCTTAGAAGGAGGTTGTGGATGAGTTTGCAGTATTGCAGAAAGGTTTAGATGAGATGATAGAACAGAGAAGTGATGGAACTTTGTACTACCTGGATCGAATATGGATACCTTTGAAGGGTGAGGTGAGAATCCTTATAATGGATGAAGCCCATAAGTCGAAGTTATCTGTACACCCAGGAGCTGATAAGATGTATTATGATTTGAGAGATAGGTATTGGTGGCCTGGAATGAAAAAGGATATAGCTGAATATGTTAGTAAGTGTTTGACTTGTCTGAAGGTTAAGGCTGAGCATCAAAGGCCATCTGCCCTGCTCCAGCAACCTGAGATTTCCGTATGGAAATGGGAAGGGATAGCTATGGATTTTGTGACTAAGTTGCCTAGGACTAGTAGTGGCCATTACATAATCTGGGTCATTGTAGAGCGATTAACTAAGTCTGCTCATTTTCTACCTATGCGTGAGGATTATAAGATGGAAAGGTTGGCTAGATTGTATTTGAATGAGATAGTTGCTAGACATGTTGTTCCGATCTCGATTATATCGAATCGTGATAGTCGTTTCACATCGAGGTTTTGGCAGTCAATGCAAGAGGCATTAGGGACTCGTTTAGATATGAGTATGGCTTATCACCCTCAGACCGATGGTCAGAGTGAGCGTACTATTCAGACTTTGGAAGACATGCTTAGAACGTGCGTTCTGGACTTCAGATGAAGTTGGTTTGTTCATCTTCCGTTGGTTGAGTTTTCGTATAACAATAGTTATCATTTTAGTATGAGATGTGCTCTGTTTGAGGCATTGTATGGTTGAAAGTGTCGTTCGCCAATTATGTAGGCTGAGGTTGGAGAAGGTCAATTGATAGGACCTAAGTTAGTATAAGAGACTACTGAGAAGATCTCGCAGATTAAGGAGAGACTTAAGGCTACACGTGATCGTCAAAAAAGTTATGCTGATAAGAAGAAGAAGCCTCTAGAGTTTAGTATAGGTGACTATGTCTTGCTCAAAGTGTCGCCTTAGAAAGGTGTGGTACACTTTGGGAAGTAGGAGAAGTTAGCACCTAGATTTGTTGGACCGTTTAAGATTATTAAGAAAGTAGGCCCTGTGGCCTATTGGTTAGATTTGCCTAAGGAATTGAATGGTGTTCATGAGATGTTCCACGTGTTAAACCTTAAGAAGTGTTTGGCTGATCCAACATTGAAAGTGTCTTTGGATGAGATTCCAGTTCATGCTAAATTAAATTTTATGGATGAGCCTATAGAAATTTTGGAAAGAGAGTTTAAGAAGTTGAAGCATAGTAGGATTGCCATCGTCAAGGTTCGGTGGAATTCAAAACGTGGTCTTGAATTCACGTAGGAACGTGAAGATCAGATGAAATTGAAGTACCCGCATTTATTTAGTGATGTTAGTAGTTGAATTTCGGGGACAAAATTCTTTTAAGGGGGTAGAATGTAACCTTTGCCCATTTTGTGTTCTAAATATTTCATTAGTAGTCGTTTGACTATTTGACTTGTGTCAGTTTATTCAGATTTTGTACCGTATTGACGTTGATGATTTTATGAGATATGTAATGAATTGTGGTTTATGGTGTTTAATAATCCCTTTTGGAAGGTATCATTGTGTTATGTGTATTCTGGGTGGTTTGACCCGTGAATTTTGAGAAATGCCGAAAAAACAAGTCTGACACGTCCGTTAATGTCCAAATTAAGTTTTGAAGGGTTTAAAGTGAAAATATGTCATGTAAATACTCTAGGTTAATGGAAAACTATTTTTAATGTGAATAAAAATGCTAATTAACTTTGGGGTAAATGTTACGATTGAGTTTTACGGGTATTTAAGTGATTTCGACACGAAAAGAAAGACCCGACACCGACATTGGATGCCAGGGCCGGTTATATGAAAGAAAAAGATACATGAAGGCTTAATTTTAGCTCCTTTGTCTAGAGTTGTACACTTATATGCTTAACATCTAAGCATTTCTCATTGATATCATTTTCAAAAATAAATAAACACACACTTGTGTGTGTTCTTGTCACGTCCACCACCTACCACCACAAAACCACCATAGTTTTCCAACTTTAATCAAGAACGTGTTATTCCGAGTTGATACGAGTGTTTGGGTATTCATTTAAACAACGTTTGGGTTGTCCGGTTCATGTCGAAATCTACAAATTTGAAGATTTTCTTATAAGTTTTCAAATTTAAATTCCGTTTGTCCTTTTGGATTTAATTTGATGCATTGATGTTAGGTGTACAAGTTGATCGTCGTGAATATTGATTTTTGGAAACGAAATGAATAAAAAGGTGCGTTTGGTTTGTGAATAGTAAAAAGAAAAAAAGGGGGTTTTGTAGTTTCGATGTTGTGGTCGTGATGGTTGAATAATATATGATGCTAGAATGCTTATTTTTGATAGTTGCTTGTATAGCTTATTCGGGCTAATTTTTAAGCTATTTCTTGGCTTATTTGGGCTTATATGCCATGTGTAAATTCCCAAAATCACTCGGAAAGTAATTATGATTATTTTTTTGTTATGGCGTATGTTGTGGACTATTTTCAAGCTTAATATACGTATTTTGGAGTTTATGGACTCACGTCCCAATAAATCTATTTGAGTTGCGGCTTAATGGGAGGGCTTATTGTGGTTCGGATTATTTTTAAATATAAGTATATACTTATATATGTAAATGGACCTTGGTTATGGACTTGGATTATATTTTGGACTTATAAATGTCCTAATGGACCCTTGAGGCCCAATAAGCGATATTTAGTAGTTATGAAAACTTTGTCGGACTTTTGAAAGTGAGAATGTATTTACGAAGTGATATTGAATGATATTTTGGAGGAAAAGTGTTGGTAAGTGTTAAAGATTAAGATTTTTGGAATTTCGTCGAAAAGTGTCGAATTTGTGAAAAAAATTGTGAAAATAAGGTTTGAAACCTTGAAAAATGTTGTATAAGCATACGGGTCATGTAAAAATTTCCTAAAAAGTTTAAACTTAGAAATTTTCTTAAAAACATGATTTTTGATTTTTAATAATGAAATAATATTAAATTATTTTATTTTCACTAAAAGACAAAAAATATATTTTTTCTCGAAACTTCTCTAATGTGTTTATTATGAGTAAATGTTTCATTTTCAACCGTATAATGATTATTTTGAAGTGACTAAGGTGTACCGAATGGACTTGTCGAGATATATTTATAATTAATAATTATAAATATTTATTATATTACATATCTATTTACGCTAAATAATATAAGTATGTATTATCAGAGAATGAGATTGATATGGTTGTGGAGATAAGTCGTCAACCATCACACCACTAAAAACTGTTTTAGGTAATTATACAACGCGTCTAAACTCTATGCATCAAACATGAAGATTGTTTTGGAATTGGATGATTAAATTGGGACATTAACTGGACTAGGTCGTGTGCAGGCGTCGTTGCATTTGCTTGTGTGATTGAGATTGGGTAGCTAAAGAATTGCTTGAGGTGAGTTCTCATAGCCTCACTTTTTACTGGTTTTTCTGTTGGGGAAAAATGATACTCAAATATGTTTTGAAATGTTTTGAATTGATCTGTGCGAAATGTGGTTTTGTTTTTGGGACAAGTTATGTGCTTATGGATGCTATATGAATATTATGTGTTGTACGTTTGTTTAGAGTGGATAGGTACGCCTACCCAGTATTTATGTGATTATTGGAGCGGATGGGTACGCCTACCCAAGTTTGTGTGTGGTCCTGCCCTAATTTTAGTGTTCCAACTAGTAGGCCCTTTAGGTGCGTAAGTGACATATGGATATTGATTAGCGGTGATGCTGTGATTGTTTGCATATATTCACTGTCATATAGCACTATTGTCCACTGTTGAAATATTGACACAACTTTTGTGTTTAAGGTCAAACCTATGAGCTTACCAACATTATTGTTGACATTTTCGAGTATCATTTTCAGGTAAAGTGAAAGAAGAGTAGTTTGGTGATTGATAGCAGACTTAGAAGTATCCCGCATGGAATTTTGTTTGAAGTCTTGCTTGTTTGTTGTTTGAATTTAGTATTTGGATGTCTTGGATTAAGTTTGGTTTATGGTCCCCTGCGAGGGCATATGAATAATTATAAGAGATTTTGGATTTTTGTTGTGATTTAGGACATCACTTGAGTGTGTTCAAGGTTGATGGTCTTCATAGCACTTGGAGTTTTTGCAATGTAGTTTTCTCTATTTTGTATCGTGTGTTATGATTGATCATTATGTTGTATTCCCGAGTTTCTACCATTGTCGGGGTGTGACAGATAAATCAAAGCTGATCTTTCTTATTCCAAACAAAGCTTTTTTTATTTAATTTTCAGATAAAATAATCTAATTAACCAAGATTTTGAAAATAGTTACATCATTTTGTTTTCATAATAATAAAGTCCCTTTAGTTTATAAAAGTGTCATTGTTTAAGTCGGTGTAGGTAATTTCTATTGAGAAAAAAGAATCTTGGTTAAGTTGTTTTTTTTGTTAAGTTAGCACATCTGTTTGTTTAATTTGGGGCATCTCTTTGTTTAGGTTAGTGTATCTGTTTGTTTAAGTTAGGGCATCTTCATTTTTTTTATACAACCTCTGCATTTTTTGTTGTCAATTGTTTCAAACTGGTTCCAAATGATAGATATTTGTAACACCCCCAAATTGGGTCACAACAGAATAAGGGTCCGGGGCGTGTTACTTCATAGATCAATAACACAAGATGTATATAGAACGACCAAAAAGTCATTTAAAACTGATACATTAGATTTAACAAAGTATTTATTACATAAGCCGAAGCTTCACTTGTCCACTTGTTCAAAATACAAAGATGTCAATCCCAATAGGGATGTCAATCCCAATAGATCTATTCATAACATTCGTGCTCACAATCTAGTAATCATAACCACCAATGTATCCCTTCCCCTCGTGCTTACTGATCCCCCATGAAAAACTTGCTTTAAATACTAAACAATAATGTGTGAATTCATAGGGTTGATAAATCATATCTTGTAGACCACAATATTCCCCAAGTGTATGATAATGCAACAGATCAGACATCATAAAATGTAAATAACGTTGCCCTAAGCTCAAGACACTGAGCTCGACATAGATGAATACCATATAAATGGGCTTACATTGCCCGTGATGATGTTCTAACCCGCACATCCTACGTTCGACATGGTATAACGATCGTTATTTGCCCAGTGATAGCTATCAACCCGAACGGGGGATGTCTATCCCAATAGATCTATCAAACTCGTCGCTCACAATGCTAGTATCTGATAGTTGTCTGATCATGGGCTCCAACTAGGGTTATCGTACTTAGGGCAACACGAATCATAATATGAAACTTAACCACAGGGTGTCCAGTTATAAAACATTGCATGTTTCTCACCCCCAATACTTATAAAACAAAAGCATGTAAAACGTGGGGCTATGAACGTCACCTTGAGTGAGCGCATAACAAGAATATCATAGATAATGCGTCAACGTAAATCGTCAGAGGCAACCTAATTTAAATTATGGTCGTATAAGTACTAATCACATTGGGTAATTACTACCATGCATAATTCTATATAGCTAATCACCATCTAATTATTTTGGAAAAATTGTGTTAAATAAGTTAAAACATTTATATTTCCCGTTGTAGTAAAACTGGCGTAACTTTTGCGTTTTAAGCCCGATTTTGACGTTTCTTATGCCCACGCTTTCGCATTAGGACGAGTTATCATAATTTGACATTTTCATATTTTAGTTATAACAACCCGTAATTTTCATAAGTGTAAATATCCATCTATTAAGTTAGATGATGTACAATCTATCAATTATATATGAACTCACCTTTTTCAGGGAAATTTTTCGCTTTATTACATTACTTACTTTGCCAATATCTCGATGTACAACATTTCTTGCATAACTAAAGTTAACGGGCTCAGGCAACCTACATATGGCAATCCTATCTTCATATATTTCAAGCAATCATCATAATATATCAAGTCAATATCATAATATTATTTTTACAAAGTACATTATTCCTATAATGTACCATTCGCAACGTTATATCAAAACGGGCTTTAAACCGTTATCGTATGCCTTTAAACCCTAATTCCATGAAGGGTTAACATCTAAAGTGAATGCACAAGCTACTAAATCATATGTACAAGTAATATAACATCTCATTTGAAATATAAAATCTCTTCAAATCAAAGTACAAGTCCTTAAAAGCTCAATATACAAGTCATTAAGTATGATCTCCAAAATAGCCGTTTTACCTCCGTTTTCATTCTAATCTCTTCACCACCACTTGTGTACAAGCTACTACACTCAATATACAATGTGTAAACCCTAATTATTCTATTCATAAACTTTCATACATCTTTTTACACTCAAAACCCTAATTCAAAACCCTAAACCCTAAAACCGAGCTAGTTTCTAAATCATGACCCGTTTCTTGATTTTTATCCATTGTAAACCCAAACCAACTCTCAAATAAGTTATAATAACATAAATTACAACATTATCAATCACATTCCATCATTATTTCACCATATTAACAACAATGTATAAGAAATAAATCTAGAAAACCCTAATTGTGCCCTAATTGTAACTTTTGACCCGTTTACTCATTTCTACCCATTTTAACCCAAAACACCTATCAAATTTTGATTATAATCCTTAATATAAGTCTTAGGATCAGTAACGTATCATTCTTAATAAAATATACACGAATTACAAGCTTGAAACCCTAATTGAGCCCTAATGTACCCGAAACTCATAACCTTTGCATTTTGACCCATTCTGAAAGTTTTTCTTGCAATCAAGTACCTTGATGACCATGCTACTTCATCCCTAAGAAGCTTACAAGCACCCCCTTCTAAATATCTATTCCATTTCATGGTACAAAAATGAACCACATCACCCCTTTGTCTCTTTTCTTAGCCACGACATCACCAAAGCAAGCCAACACCCTTAAGCTAGTTTCTAGCTTATACAACTCATTCTCTAGCCTCTATGCATCACCCTATAGCCCTTACACATGTCCTAACTCAGATCATAAGCTTACCTTGGTCACCAAGATCATTTCACCTATAAATAGGAACCATAACACTTCATTTTTCTTCATCCCCTACTTCCTCCTCTATAACCCTTACATAGAAGCAATCCTTTTCTCTAATAGATCCTAAGAGGTCTTAATAAGGATCAAGTACATAAATGAAGCAAAATAAACCAAGAAACGAAGCCCCGGAGTCGTTATTCTAGGCGTACGAAGCTAAAAGTCCCAATTTCGACCCATTTCTAAGCTATAAGCTCAAGACCAGGTTCTCTAAGCTTATATTCTGCATTCATACCCTTATAATGTTCATATTATCATGCTAAAATCATAATATAAAGCTTTGAACTCAAAAACCTACGTGTTATACCTTTTTGATCCAAAACCGTACACCCGAAACCCTAATTTCATATGTTTACTTAATCTATAAGCTAAGCTTGTAAACTATTGTTATAATCTATCCCAATAAGCTTAACTAACATTAAAATAAGTGCTTTGATAAGTCATGAAAGAATTTGACCTTAAAACCCACACGTTTTCATTTTAAAACCCTAATATGACCCGTTTTGCTTCCTAGCTTAACGAATCATTAATTTAAACTTGCGCTGTGTTAAATCTTCATATTTTAGTTTATTATAACTTATAAATGTCTATTAAAATGTTATAATGAGCTTGCATGTCAATTTGGACATGTTTTGTAAATATTATCCATGCAAGGGGTATATATCGTAACTTTCATAAACTTATGATTAAAAGGACTAAAAATGTCATTTTATCAAAGTTATAACTATAGGGGTCTATTATATCACTTTTTAAAGTACAAGGTTTACTTGGTATATCTTTTAAACTTGAGGGACCAAAGTCGTAAAAGTGCAAACTCCAAGGGTATATTCTGCCACTTTTTATATTCAAGGGTCTAAAATGTAACATTTTGAAAAAGTATAAAAAACACATTCAAAACATTTCCAGACATAACTTTAATTAACGCTTGACGTGCTTAACATTTCAAGATATTGAATAAAATGCTTTAAACCGCTTATGTTATAATCATTATATCATTCATCATCGATGTGCTTTCAAAAATCATGTCCCGGATTCGTATTATACCACAATACTAGGGAGCTTCATATTAAGGAATTTCATCTTGGTATTACGTTCTGACTAAGTTGTTGGGTTTATGATTTAAAGTGCCCTAGCTCCTCCAACGTTTACTGAATGACTTCTGAATTATGATGGCCCGAATGGTGTTATGATAATTTTTATATCAAAACCAACATCGATGTAAAATCTTACATATTCAATCAAACTAAGACTTGCCATATTACCCTAGGTTGCCTATGACGAAGCTGTTACTATTCATTTCATATACATTGTTATCAATTTCCCTATAACTGTTCAGGTGAGTTCATAGCCTTGCATTTTAATCTTTTTATAAACCCACGAGAGGGATACATGCTACAAACATGAATGTAATTATTTCTGTATGCTATTTCAATTTACTATTACCTAAGTAACTGCTTTGTCTTTAGGTCCCCATAATCATGAACCATTAATTACTCTCTGTAGTAAGCGCGAATGATGTGAATAGGTCTATTTGAGCTGGACTCCCTGTTGGTGTACCCATTTACGTGTAACCAATTGCACATCATTAGAAATCACGCGGGTATTTTGGCAAAGGTACCCGCAGGGGCTATAACGTATCACCATACCCTAAGGCTTCAGATTCATGAGCTAATGGCAATAATAAATATGTTTTCAATACCGGGTGTATATCAACGTAACCCGAATATCGCATTTGCATTCAAATTATATTACTTAAACCTATGGATTTCACTCAACCTTTGTGTTGACTTTTTAGCATGTTTTATCTCAGGTAACTAATGGCATGGAGTGGCGAGGACTTAAAGATGGAAAAACCATTATCATTCAAATGTTGTATTTTAGATGTTGGGACCTCTCTTTTGTAAAAACTCTGATGAAATAAATGAATGATAACTTATTTTCATAAACGACTCTTTTTGATTCGTTTTCTATGATTATGACTGTTGTACCTTTGAAGTAATACCCCAGATTAGCTTCCGCTGCTATATGTAAAAATGGGGGTGTTATAGATTTGGTATCAAGAGCCTACGTTATAGAGAACAAGGTTGAAACCTTAACTATAACTACTTTTCTTTTTCCATCCAAGAAAGTCCTCCGTGCCGCTATATCTTCTGGAATGGTATGTAAAGATACATAACTATTATACTATTATATAAATAACTTATATTATACTGGATTATTACAGTCATGTCTTCGTCCCCTCGTTCTACTATCACTTCATCTGAGTTCGATATGGAAAATGCTTTTTCCACTATGAATATTCATAACTATACTTCAGCTTCGTCAGCTACATCGGGAAGCACTTCTTTTAACTCTTCAGAAGATTCTAGGGATGGTATGATCCCGCCAACATTCTCACTTTTCTATAATAATCCGTATTTGAAGAACGTACAAGCATTTTATGCTAAAGAATCACCTATTCCACCACCAGATCCTATTACTCTACAAGTTATTTTAACTCCATCTCCGATATTACCACCTTCACTACTGTTTAATCCTCGATATTTCTTGTTCCTAAAGAATTATTTTTAACGGAAAATATCCTTAGGGATACATATTTATAAACTTCTAAAGGCTACTTGAGGACAAATATGATTCAAGTAGGGGGATATTTGTGGACATCAAATAAGTCTATTTTATAGCATCATTTATCCCATGTAATTAAATCTTTTTTGTATAATTATTGCAAAGAATTGTTACTTAATCATTTATATTTGAGAATTGCAGTAACTATGGAGTACTTTGTGAATATTAGCAAAAGGCGCGCATTCTGGAGCTTAAACGAAGATATTTTGAAGATTACTGTTCTAACTACCAATACGCCGTATCCATCAAGGAAGATAGGCGTATCCTGTGCCTACCACTCACCAAAGCCACAAAGGTACAAGACCAAATACGCATATCCGGAAGGCAATACACCGTATTCAGGCCATTATTATGAAGATCTGAATGTTTGGTTTTGTTTATATCTCGATTTCTTAATTTATCATTGATTTATTTGATATGTTTATCACATGATACTTGTTTACGTGCTTAATTATGCGACCTATCATTCAACTGGGTCTAGTCCTACATATTTAATGTGCTGTAACTTCAGTGTTGTTTGGGTGTAGGCTAAGAGTCCGGGATAGCTCTCCATATAGTAATGTGTATAGGTGGAACAAATAGGATCACTAATAATGTTCTGCTTGCCTCGATTGAACTGGTTGTACCATAGAAGGTAGTGCTGTTAGTACTAACTAATAACATTTTGATCATTGGTATAGTTTGGATTGTGGACTACCACCTAACACATGTTACCGTTAAGAAGTAAGTGGGTAAAGTCTCTATGAGCTAGGGTTCGTTTGACATACACGATGTCGTCATCTAGATGAATTATAATCAATATATAAGGATGCTTTATGCGGATGCTTTAATTATGATAGAATTAATATGTCTAGGTCTTAGGATGAAGTCCTGCCTAAGTCTAAGAATGATATGCCACCTTGAGATAAGTAATCATTGCACTGAATAAACAAACCAACCTTCTAATCGGATTAACGATGGCTAATACGGTTTTATATATAGGCTGGAACACTCTTTTATCTTCTATTAATTTGCTTGCGTGGTTAAAGTGTCTTGAATTGATTGTAGTCACCACCAAACCCGTACCAGTTTCTCTGGCTAAAACCCCCTTTTTTCCTGTTAGAATTAAGATTAGAACTAACATAGGATTAGAATAGGTTTGACTTAGATTAGATATAACCTAGATTATTAAACCAAAATATTAATAAATTGAGAGATTTAACCTCTTTTCAATTGTTTGACACCCTACTTACCACGAATCTACCACCGACCGGGTACACTACCCGTTAAAGTGTTGTTTTTGGTTAAGTCGGCAAAATATAAATTTAAAACTTGTACTTTGATGTAGTGATCTTTGATCTTTAATCTTGAGCTTATTCCTTAACTCGACTTATGTGTGGACTTAAGCTTCTTTGAGATCATCAGCCAAAAGTAATCTCTAATCATCATCTTGTAGTTTTTTGCCATCTTGTGCTTGTGACATCTGGCTGACATGCTCATACCTTTCTTGATCTTGAAAGCTTGATTATTCTTTGATCTTGAAGTTCTTTTAACTTTAGTGCTTGATTACTTCAAGAAGATGTTGATATCAGAGTTGCGGAAGCTTTGAAACATATACTTGAGCTTTCATGATGTCTTTGGATTTGTCGAACGAGTATGAGCATGTGGTTATGAAATTGACTCTATGAAGAGGTATCTTCTATCTCCATCTTTACTTTAACCTGTAATAAAATAGTTAGCAATAAAGCTTGTGGACGAATATGGCATTTGTCTTTCGCGAGTTTGTCTCGATGTTGGGAAATACAATCAAAAGGTCAAACGTTCGGCCACGAAAAAGTCAAAAGTACTGCTTATGAAAAAGTCAGTACTTGCCAGTCAAAGATCGAAGTACTGCCTGTGGATATAGGAACTATAAAGTTTAAACGTGTTGTTTTTGCATTTCTCTTGTAACAGTTTTTTAGTGATAGTATCAATTGTTTATGTATATGATATAACATGGATGTACATCTACTAGAGGTTATCCTTATGTTTATAAAAGGATCTCTAGGAAGATATTAGAAGATATAGAAAAAACATAGAAAAACACGAAGTTAAGAATTATTAGTATTGTATTAGGGATCTGCAATTTAGGCAGATTCAAAAGGTTTATAAAAGAAATCGTTTGAGAAACTATTGTGTGTTCTTCATAAGTACTGCCAACTAGATTCCGCATAGTTGACAGTATATCAGTGTTTCATTAAGGAATAAAGTCCTACAAGTGTATCTGAGCTTGTGTAGAGATCTGACCTGAAGAACTTTAATCAATCGAAATCTTTCTAAACTCATAAAAGATGTCTGAAACAGAACCTATTCCTCCCACCTCGTCCGTTACTGCACTCAGAATCCCTATAATCAAGAAAGGTGAATATGACCTATGGTCCATGAAGATGCGACAGTATATCGCTATCACTGATCACATACTATGGGACATAATCACTAATGGAAACCAAAAAACAAACTGATCCTGCTTCTCCCGCACACTGTCTACTCCAAAAGACTTCACTTGCCCTGCTAACGCAAGAGAAAACAATGAGAAAGCCCATACTATTCTGCTTTCTGCATACCTGATAGACATTCTCTCAGTTTTCATGATGATGTAGATGCAAGATCTTTATGGAAAAGCCATAAAGCAAGATTGGAGGAAACGAAGCATCAAGAAGATGCAAAAGAATCTGTTGAACAACAATTTGGACATTTACTATTGGATCTAGGAAGAACTAGATTCAGCATATGAAAGGTTTCAGCATATTATGCATGCTTGAATTAGTGATCTACGGTGTACATTGAGAGCAAATTTGAGTTTCTAAGAAAGCCTTCCATCTGTGTGGCATGCAGTGGTCATGATTCCGGGGGTCAACCTGGATTAGACGAGTTAGACTTTGATGATCTCTACAACAAAATTAAAGGTGTTGAGCATGTATTGAAAGGTGTTCAAATCAACTATCAAAACATGCTTTTCTTCCACAGATGTCAAGGGCAGTAATTTGAACAAAGTACTGTGAACCAGGACATATCCATAAGGTTATACTCAGCTATCTCTAGCAAGGTGTCAACTGCTCCCAACTGTGTTTCCTCTCTAGAATGAAATCATTTGTTCCTTCTTTGCTCAAAAGCTTCTATGCCCAAAATATGATGATGCAAGACCTGCTGCAAATTGATGAAGATGCTATGGAAAGAATTGACATTCGATGGCAAGTGGCTATGATAACGCATGGATAGGAAGTGTATGAGGAAGACGGAAGATCCATTGACCTCAAGCCATAAGAATGGGATTACCTTTGTAAGTCAAAAATTGAATGCTTTAACTGTCAAAAAGTTAGGTCATTTCCGATAGAGAGTGTGATTTGCTAAATTACCAGGAAAAAGAGAAAATGGTCGTATGAAAAGAGGATTGTGGCTATTGAAGATTCAAACTCAAAAGCCTTGGTTGGCAACAGACAACAATGAAGATATGATTGGACAACGGACTTTGATGCTGAAACCAGTGACATATTGAATGATGGCACTGACTGGAGTTGAACAAGATGATTGGAGCATAGAGTTTGATGCAGAGCACATGCACTTTGGACAAGATGGACTTGATGATTTTGACTGGAGCAACAAAGCTGATGATGCACCAGTATCTCTAGCTTTGATGGCTACAAACTCAGAGGTACTTACTGTTCCAAATGTAGTAAATCATATAAAAAGTTGCTTGAAAGCTATCAAACTGAAAGAGATAATTTTCAAAGAGCTAGGACTGAAATTCTAGGATATCAAATGAGCTTAGAGTCATTAGAAGTCATGCTTAAAACACATGAAAAGAATGAATATGCATGGGTGATAAGTATGAACAAATGGATATGATTAAAGATAAGAGATTTGTAAACTAGAAGAAAAACAAAAAGGAATTAGATCAAGCCTAAAAGAAGAACAATGAGATGATTCAAGTTAAACTGAAAAATGGTCAAATTGCTTCAGTATTCAAAACGAAGTCCTAAACAAACAATGATATGTGTCTGATAAGTCATGTATTGGGTTAGGGATTGAGTTAGTAATAGTATCGGAAAGTGAACATTTTCATATGGGATGAATTTGACTGATTCTACATATGAAAACTTCAAAACGAGAAAAAGCCTACAAAGAGTACCTCCAACCTACAGGTACAATTTATTCCACCTAGGGCAAATGTCTCCTTTACAGGATAGATGAAAACTAGCATTAGGAATAAAGTTGTTAATCAAGAGAAACAAATATTAGTCAATCATGCAATTGATAGAAATAAAAGTCATAATTGAAGAATTGGGTTGATAGTGGATTGAGAAGAGACTGATGTTTCAGAAGTCAAAAGGAAACTGCTTTTAACTCAGAGAATAGTCAAACATCTTTTGAAACAGGTCACCAAACAGGTCAAAACAGTGTTGGTCAAGATATAGGACAAAGGGACTTGGAACAAAGGGGGTAATTATGTTTTGTATGTTACAGTCTAATCATTCTTATTAAGGACTGCAATTACTTGAAAGAAACCTTCCAACACACCCAAACTCATAAATCTAGGGAACACAGGGTTCAAGGGAACAAGACCAGTTTGGAACAAAAATCCAAAGATGTGAACCATTAGTATTTCGCATGAAACTCTAGGTACCTCACCAAAGGAGATCCTTTTATTCATCAGCGAGTACCGAACATGGGATGGGTTGATACAGTAATGCTAGACCAAAATGGCCACAAAAAGTACCTTCAAAAAATACTGCTAATGTGATTATCAGGTACTGCTAGATTCTAGGAGTACCACAGTAGTATCTTTCGATAGTAATTGATGAAAAGTTATTATCCTGGATGGATAATAGAAGACCTAGAATCTCAAGTTACTCACCATCATCGAGGTTTCTACCACAAGGACTCCTATAGAGTCTCAAAGACCCAAGAAAATTGTTAAATCGATCTGGGTAAAGAAAGGAAGTATTGTTGGATCCCAAGCAGTACTTCCACAAACTGTCAAAAAGAGTGCAATGATAAGTCAAAACAAACATGGAAACCAAAAGGGAACTATCTAGATTCTGTGAAGTAGGGGTAATTGATATTACACACTCAAGCAAATTTGAGTATGTAACTCCATTTAAGGTATCCAAGTCAGTATGACTTGGGTCCTCAAAAGAGTCTATTCTCTGAAATTGTTTGTACAGGGGCAATCCAGAAGAAGATCTCAGGACTATGCTATCATTGACAGTGGATGCTCCGGATGTAAGACTAGAGACAAGGACAAGTTGTCTGATTTTAAAGAGTTCAAAGGGGTAGTGGCCTTTGGAAATGACTCTAAGGTGGAGGAATCTCAGGAAAGGAAACATTAAGCTTCATGCTTGATTTTGAGAAAGTTAGCTATGTGGAGAGCTCAAGTTTAATCTCTTATCTGTTCTCAAATTGTGATAAGAAGCAATTGTTCTCTTCCAGCTAAAGAATGTTATTTTCCTATCTCAAAATTCATGTTTTGTGATGAAGATTTGGTAATTCTTAGAGCTCCTAAAAGAATGATGTCTACAGTTGGATCTAAGAATATTATCCCTCTGGTGGAATCACTTATTTGGTTGCAAAGCAACAGAGGGATGAGTGTCTAAGTATGCCACAAGTCCCCCACATCATGGACCATTAATCACCGTAACGTGAACGCAAGTATTGTGGATAGGCCTATTGGAACTGACAAATCCCGTTGTGTTAGCCAAATAGGTAACCAAACGCACTATATTTGAAAATTCAATAGGTATATGGCAATTACATACACGGGGGCCATTATTATCTTATATATATCATGTTTGATTAATATATACTGGTGAGTTTTGAGTACCATGAGCTTAGTGCAATAATACTGTTTTCCATGATAATTGTATTTGTTATAATTATTACTGTTATGGGTGTATAATAACGTAACCCGCTGATTATGATGACTTGTATTCAAACTATTTATCATAAACCTATGAATTTCACTCAACCATTATGTTGATCTTTTTAGCATGTTTATCTCAGGTAATTGAGCAACCTATGGCACGGAGTGACACGGACTTGAAGATGGCTAAACTGTTATCATTCAAACTCTATGTTTCTAGATTCTGGGACCTCTTTTTTGTAAAACTCTGATGAATAATTGAATGATAACTAAATTTTACAAAACATCTCTTTACGAGTCGTTTTCTATTATTATGTCTGTTGAACTATGAAGTAATACCCTAGATTAGCTTTCGCTGCTATATTTGTCAAAATGGAGGTGTTATACTAGTTTTGTTAGATTACATCTAAAGATAAGTGGCAATAATAGAAGACATCTAAGGATAATGATGCCATGGTACTTGATATGTGTGAAAACACATATCTATTTTATATTAAAATTGACCCTAAAAAGACCAAAACTGTGCATAAAAGGCTTGTATATTGCTTGTTTTGTCTTTCTTATTGTGTAGGTACGGATAAAGCAAAAATCACAAGAAAACGGTCAAAAACCGAACAAACACGGACACGGGAACGGAAGAGCACGCAAAAAGCCGAGAGGAAGCTATCAAAGTCAAACCCTAGTCAACCTTCAGTCAACTTGGTCAACAAAAGTCAATGTCACTAAAAGACAAAACCCAAAGTTACCAATTCAGTCCCTCAAAATATCTAAAGTAACAAAACAAACCCTAAATTACACTAACGGTCGTTAGTGTAAAACCTAACACCCGTTAACTCTTTATAAAACCAAAACCCGGTTACCCTTATCCCATTTCCAAGCCCACGGCCCAATCCCGTTAAAAGCCCAAAGTCAAACAAGTATAAGTCCCGGGTCAACAAAGTCAAACCCCCAACCCTTATAAGTAAAAATAAGCGGGAAAATTGGTTTCTACTGTTCACCTTCTTCTTCCTTTTCACCCAGGGTCAAATCATAGGGCAAATCCCAATTGAAGGAAAAAAAGGACAATTTATGGGATCAAGTACACATGGGCAGAGTTATACATCACCTAATGCCCTCATTGGCCAATACCCAAAAAGGAATGCCACGTTGGATTAAAAGAAGCACAAAGGAAATGGCAATTTACACTTGAAGTACACTCAGAAGAAACACAAGGTGTCTCAATCACGGATTGCCACGCTGGCAATCCGTGTGAGCTAAGATGAGATCTAACGGCCAAGATTAGAACTAACCACAAAGATCAATAAACATGCTTGTTTGCTTGTTTCTTATCTCAAGAGGAACCCAAGAAAGTCTCTCAAGCCTTAGCAGATGAAAGTTGGGTTGAAGCGATGCAAGAAGAACTGCTTCAATTCAAGCTACAAGAGGTATGGGTGTTATGTGACCTACCAGAAGGCAAGAGGGTGATTGGAACTAAATGGGTTTTTAGAAACAAGAGAGATGAACGGGGTACTATTATCAAGAACAAAGCACGCCTAGTTGCACAAGTGGTATCAGAGCTTGTGAAGAGACTCTGACCTTGAAGAACTTTTTAATCAATCGAAATCTTTCTAAACTCATAAAA
>BQNB010054166.1:5454-39662 GCA_026074375.1 Tanacetum coccineum | reverse complement strand
CTTTAAAGTTTTAGTTTTTGAGCTTTAATACAAGATAAAAATTCCTGGCAACGTAATTTTCATCTAGCATAAGCCGAAAGCTCGAGCTTATATTTTTATAAAGTTGTTTTGCGAATTAATTTGAGTTGAAGCTTATTAATGTAAAATCGCATAAAAAATACATCGATCTAAATTCAGATATATTTTCATCTTTTGCGTGATAATCAATTATTTTTTCAAAGGTGATTAAGTCATTTGACTAGCTATAAGCCCCCATAAGCTCCTTTCTATGGACAAAAGCTTATGGAGTCTTATGGCTTATAATAGCTTTTATAAGCTTGTATGACAAAAAAACTTATTTTATAAGCTAGCTTACTTTAAAAGATCAAGCTCCTACAAGCCCAATAAGCCTGGTGCCAAACATAGCCCTTATGCCTACACTTTCACTATCTCACATACTTAAAAACACATTCTCCTCTTTTAATCCCATAAATATGTGAAATTAGAACAGAAAAAATTCGAACAAATTATGTCAAAAAAATGTATTATTTGATGCTCCTAAATTTGATATCCATTTCGATATATTTTTAAGAAGTTTTTTAAGATTTTTTCGGAAAAACTATAAAATTTCGCAATACACTTTTATATTAGAGTTAATTTCATATTTACCCAACCAAAACACATAATACCATATATACCTAATTTAAACACAAAGTTAGTCATATCTACCCATTACTATTATCAAACCACCAATCAAAACTCAATCCATATTATTAAATACCCGTATACCCTTTATACAAACACATCTTCAAATGATAACAAACTAATACAGATGAGTCAGATTAGGCTATCTCAAAATGGTCATGGTTAAAGAAGTTTCCATGCAAATTATTTGACCAACCACCGTAAAGTTACAAAACATTCTAAAAATGATTTAATAATGTCAACACATACCGTTACCAATTCCAAACTTCTATCTAACTACAAGAAACCACTAACGTGAGCATCAATGGGCATGCAATTTACTCTTAATTATTAAGAGGGGTTTTATACATTTCAAATTGATCATTATTAAGTTTTTCAAAAAAAGGTATGTTTGGTAACTTTAGGATGTTTAGGCAAACAATTTGTATAGGAAGTGACAACTTTGAGATAACCTAATCTTATTCATCTGTACATGTTTGTTATCACTTGGAGGTGTGTTTGTATGAAGGGTTTAATGGGTATTTGATAATGTGAATTGAATTTTGACTAGTTTATTAATAGCAATGGCTAAATATGACAAATTTTGTGTTTAGATTGGGGGTTTTGGTTGGATAAATATGACCTTTAGAGGTTTAAATTGAGGATATATGGAATTAACCCTTTATATTAAGTATATGCAAAAAGAACTCCATTCTTTCTCCTACGGACCCTCTTTCTTTCTTGTTGCCAACCCCTGCTAACCAATTACAAAACAACCCCCCCCCCCCCCCCAATAATAACATTTGCGAACCTCTCGCATTACAAACCCCTTACTCTTTCTAATCTTTCCAAATTCCTTCCGCATCCTCTATTATTGAACCTACTATGCATTTGTCCATGTTGTAAAGAAATCTACTTGCTATCAACATTTTTTTTTCATTTTCACCTTTATTTTTCACTCATTTTTACCAACAATTACAACGATAATGTCTAAAAAATTTCTTCTTCCATTTAATTTTAGAAACCTACTTACTTTCAACATATATTTTCTTTTTCACCTTCCTTTTTTTCATTTAGTTTACCAACAATTACAATACTAATATCAAAAAACTTGTTTGCACTTGTTAATTAACGAGATATTAGGCGATCGTGAATTGCTAAGGAGCATAATATCCAACTAACAAATGAACTTTTACCGAAAGCAACTATCAAATTCATAATCAAAATACACGAAGAAACTAGAATATAAACAAATACATAAATTGGATACAGAGATAAGTCTGTGTTGCAAAATACATACACTTTAAAAATGAAACAATAAGATCTCTAAATATCACTACAATGAACACAACATATCTTGCTACATATATGTAGCATAACCTTTGAAACTGCGGTCTCTGTTGCACTTCTCTTTGAAATTCTTGAACATGGGATGTCCATATGATGCTATCATATAGAATCGTACCTGAGACATAGTCCATTTTGTATTTAGATTATGCATGATAGGTAAATGGATGTACTAATGTTGGGGTAAGAAGCAGGAAAGAAATCAATAATAAGATTCTCTATCAAGTATATCTATTAATAGTTTGCCACCATGAATCGTGTACCACGATCTTTCCGTCAAAGAATTTCTCTTCGGACATATCACATAGAACATTTATATCGATTTTTCTCCACATCCTCACACCAACATTAGCACATTCACTTAACATACCTTGAATAAACTAAATAAAAAACAAAGAATGCCTTAGTAGTTATAAATAGGGTCTTTATGCATTGGCTTAAATATTAAATTGGCTACATAAACTAGTTGCATCTTATAGCCCCCGGATTCTGCAATGCTGAAATTACAACGCATCGAGTAACTAAATCATCATAGCCATCAAGTTATAATCCAAATTTGATTTACGAAAAAGGTCTAAAAATATTAAGATTAAACATGGTAAAAAAATGAAATAAATAGCATACTTAAACCAATCCATTTAATATTTGCCCTACATCTGCTCCTATTTAATTTCATCTTGAATCGCACACCTTTCGTTCGTATATTTGCCATGTAAATCACACATAAGGGGATATTACTCAACAATGAATAAAGAACGTGACTCATATTTTCAAACCTTTTTTGAAGATCCATTTCCTAGTTACTAACCAAAAAGGGCCAACAAACAGCATCTAATGAGTCAACTGCAATCCAGAATTGAACCAGACCAAAAAATTACAGTGGTTATTACATATTATGCATGCTTGTTATGCTTTTTCAATGGCTCAGATACTGTTAAGAAAATGATGTCTTATTTATAAGTGAACAACAATAAAAAAATAATACCAGTCACACATTTGAAGATAAATTCAACTTAGATTAATTTATGTCTCAATTGCGACCAGAGAGGTTTCTAATTCAAGTAAATCTCACAATCAACCATCCTTCTACTTTGCGCAAGGAAACAAAAGAATTAAAAAAATCATCATTGCCAAATTAAGCGCAAATTATATACGTGTTCATATCAAATGCAACATTCTTTAAGCATACTAAATTATGCAATATACATGTCCTCTTCAATAGACCAAACATACGATCACATACCTTACGAAAACACACCAACCTCACACATAAGCTTCCTTCAATCAATTATTGCAAACCTTTTTGAAAGATATTACACAAAACACATCACAAACATCGCTTGATTTTGTGTTTTGACTGCGATGACTGTGGTTGCTAGACACTTGACTGTCGAATTTAACAGTGGATCCAGGTTTTTATTTCATCATCCTCCAGCCAAAAACATGTATGAAAACTTAGCAATGCATTACTGTGAATGCCACGCCAAGATAAAGTTATTCTCATACCTTCACAGATTCCAAGCCCAAAATATATATTAACCACCTTTGTGAAAAAAATGAAATATACTTATAAACACCACATGCAATACACTATTTCCATAACCTTAGACACCTAAACGTAATCAAAGTGATGAGGTGTCATTTTATACACTTTTTCAGGATCATTTAACCCTCAGTTTCATGCAAATATGTTATATTATTACACTAAATTCTTTTTTTTTGTGTAATTAGCATTTGAAAAGCATATGGATGGAATACACGTAACTTGGGCTTGATTCGGGAAGAAAAAAAGCAAAAACACAACTTTTCAGCTTTGCGGCCACCGTCGTGACGTGGTCACCAGAAGTGCCCAGAAAGTGGATTTTTGAGTACAATTTGTGGCGATTCAGTGTGTGGAGACGACGTCATCAAAAGACCATGACGGCGTTACAAACCCAAGGTGACAGCGTTACAAGAAGTTATGACGGCGTCAAAATCAAGTTGCTAGAAAAACCCTAACTTGGATTCGATGGAGTGACGGCGTCACAAAACCCTAGTGACATTGTCACAGAACCCCAGTGATGCTGTCACAAGTTATTTCTTATAAATATAACCCCTTTATTTTCATAATTCGTATGTGGAACTTGGGTGAGCTTTAGTGCAACTACAATAGACGAATTTTAGAGATTTTTATGCTCTTTATACTTGCATACTCACATGTTGGTTTGAAGTTAAGTAATTTAATCCTTAATCATTCAAATATGTATATGTATTAGTTGATTAATAGCTTGTCTTTTCGTCTTGTGAACATGTAGGCTAAATTAAATTGTGTTTGCTTATGATTGCATGAAACCTAGTTGTGAAGTTTGATATATTGTTTCTTGTTAGTGGTGTGCACGTTAGGCATTAGAAAACTAGCTATAAGATATTACATTAGCATAGACGTCTAGTGAAACGTGACTAGTTAAAGGAAGTCGTTTTGGTAAGATAACTAGGTAAGTATTTAATGTGCGTGGTTTAACTATTAGGTAGGAATAGTGTTTTCAGGAGCTGTCTAGTTAGGTGATCACGTAGGTGCGTTTCTGACCAATTCGCAATTGAAAAAAGGGAATACATAGCATTACACTAATGAGGATGACAAAACAATACATTAGATGACATATCAACTAGGGAGTAGTGCATGATTAAGTGAGCACGTTTGTTTATGAGTTCGTGCCAATTGTACTTTTCTTGCATAATTAGGAGTAGTTTAGATTAGTTTAAAACCATCTCTCTCAACATATTGATTTTACTTGCTTTCTAAAAAATATAAAAACACAAAATACTCTTCTCTCAACTTTTAGATCTTAGTGACATACAGTTCGAACCTACCTCACTATTCTCCTAGAGAACGATCAATTCTCCGAGTCTTGCCTATACTACACTACAATGATTAGATACTCTACTTAGGGGGATTGTAAAACTTCGGTGTTGCAATCTGCTGCATTAAGTTTTGGGCGCCGCTGCCGAGGAATAATCTAGGTTTTGGATTCTATCTAGCTTATGTCTACTCACTAGATTCCTATCGAGTGGATTTTTCTTTTTCTTTTTAATTAGCTTTCTTTTAGTCTATCTTTTCTTTGTGTGTTTTTTGTAAAATTTTATTGACTATTTCATTCTTCACTATGCAGAACGCGAATCCATTTGGCCCACCCGTCCCCACCAAACGTACCACGTGACCAAATTGTTCAAGAACTCGATGAGCTACTTGAAATTTCTGCTATGATTGATTCTTGCCTCGAGAACATAGACCACAACCAAATCATTATACCACCACCAGTCTCACCTGAGTAATTGTTCAATGATTTTATTGACCCACCCGACTTTCTTGAAATGGACGATTTAGAATCCGATGTTGAATCCGTGGATATAGCCCTTGTATCCCCTTTTCTTGATTCGGATGATGGTGAAGTAGTTAGTGACATATACGTAAACACGGAGTATTGTGACCATGATATAGGCGAATAAATAAGTTTGACATGCGTGATTTGGCATTTTATTGTATGATAGGTTTTAGGCAGTATGTGTCTTATTTTTACCCTAACTTATCAATGAACATAATCACACAAAAGGTGGGTATAATGGTCAGGGAGCTTGCAAGTAGGGACGGTAACTTTGTTGCAATTCTTAGGAATGTCCATGTGTTAGTTGGAAGTTTTACTTATGTGACGGATTTCACGGTTTTGAGGATATAGGAGAATACATAAAGAGTGAATTATCCGAAGTAGTAATGGAAAAACCTTTTGAGGATCTTACTCAATTGGAAGATAATTGTAGTAAAGGTTTGATCTCGTTTAAAATGATTTGGGATACTTATATTTTTCAGATGCCTCGCACGGTACCTAGGCTTAAAAACTTAGGACATATATAATGGAGTAGAATCCCGCCCCTTCTAATACTTAGCAACGTAGATAGAATGAATGGACTTATGTACCCCTATGGAAAGAACAAGTTGATGTACAAGGGTAGCTTGAATTTAGGACCCGAGTACCAAGTTGATGAAGAAATGAAAGAATGGGTCATGCGAGGATAGCCGTTCGGTTTTGTGTGTATAAAAACGTATATAAAAACGTTTGTATAAAAACGTGTATAAGAACGTGTGTATAAAAACATATGTATAAAAACGTGTATGAAAACGTGTATAAAAACGTGTATAAAAACGTGTATAAAAATGTGTATAAAAACATGTGGAAAAACGTGTATAAAAACATGTATACAAATATGTGTAAAAAATGTGCGTATAAAAGCGTGTATAAAAGTGTGTATAAAAACGTGTGAATAAAAATGTGCATAAAAATGTGTGTATAAAAACGTGTGTAAAAAATATGTATAAAAATGTGCGTATAAAAATGTGTGTATAAAAATGTGTGCAAAACATGTATAAAAACGTTATAAATTTTAAAAATAATAAGAAAATAGACTTTTTAAAGAAAAATCAAATTTTCAGTTAATTACAAACGGTCGTTAGAATAAAGGACTAATGTTACACCGGCTCCAGCAGGTCACCCGTACACACAACGTACGAAATTCGAATGTTTAGTGACACATTAAGAAAAAAATAGATGGCTATATACAAAGACAAAAAAATATCAAATTAAATGCTTTTTAAGTTATTAGCTCATAAATAAATAAAACCTTTTGCATGCCACATCAGCATCATTGATAATTAGTGACTTTTTGACAAAATATATATTAGTTTTCTCTTCTTATATTATAAATAAATAATTAAAATATTAATAAATCTATCAAAAAAAATATTCATGATGTCTAAATAAGTTGTATTTTTAATATAAGTTGTGTTATATTTTTATAGTCTTTTACATACTAACATAGGTTCTGTTGTTTGAGGGAAGGATTATGTTTTGAATACAAACAATTTAAGCATGTCGAATTTTTTTAAATATAACCTCAAAAACTATCTTTAACTTTTTCTCTTTTTCATATAAATGAAATAATTAATGATTTAAATTCTTCCCAACCAAGTGGGAGTACCAATTATATGTATTTTTATTTTTTAAAGAAAGCTTTAGGATTTTCTTTATCAAATTCTGTAAATCAAAGTGAAACGAGGCCTGACCACGCCCGTGCGTTGCACCGGACTTGGTTTTTGTAAGAAATTGAAAGTTTATTCGTATAGTATGCAGGTTATGGAAATTCTATTGAAGATATGTAATGCACATGAATTATATAAAACAGGTTGTGTTAAAGGAAAATAATGTGTATGGTTGTTCTATGTTTATAAATGGGTATAGTTTTTTATTTTAGTTTGAAAGTATTACTTGGTTGCTTGCAACAACTAACAGAGGCAAAATGTCCATTATTTGTGTAGTTTTTTTTTATGTAATGGGAAATGTAGTCTAAGGTTGCTTTATGGGTTTAATATAATTAAGAAGGGTTTAGTTGGTTAGTTTTATAAACTGTGGGGGTTTAGTTTGTGTGCTTTAAAAACATTAGGGGTTTAGTTTGTGGATTGTAGGGAATTGAGAGTTATAGTTGCTTCACTGTTTATGTGAATGACCGGCATTAATCGTTTCGTCTGAATCCGCCGTTTGTATTTCCATCGCAATGATGGTTTTCGGTTTAATCTCCACCACTTATTTTTCGTATATATATATCCTTTTATTTATACCTCTTTCCTCATCTCTTCTCTCTTGAAATATCTGTATTCCAACTATTCTCTCATCAATTTTTGTTTCCTCAAAACTGTGTTACTATTTCTACCACTTTGATTAGCAATGGCAGCACCTGTAGGGGGAAACGAACTTGCTAGGCGTGTCGTCGATGATCTCATTGATTTCAGTAGCCAGACTTCTGTGAATGGTTATATGAATTTTTTTAAGGCTCGACAAATTGCTAAAGCACACCGTTTTGTTAATCGAATGCGTGAAGAAATCCAAACCTCAAGGAATCAGATTGCTTAGTTGAATGCCCTAATTGCCGAAATGGAGGCATTTGATGATCCAGGAGAAGTTTTTGATATTTTGATGGGGCTTAGGGATGATGTTAGGGTTGAAAATGCTAAGTTAATGGGGCTAAATGAGATGGTTACTCAGGCGGAGGAGGAGATTAAGATGAAGGAAGCACAGTTGGAGGTCATGGATGGTTGAAGGTGATCTGGTTAAGGAAATGGATGGGTTTCTTTTGTTTTGTTGTTGATGTGTCATGTTTGTTTAGTGTCTTTAATGTTTAGTCTGTGTTTGTGGTTAAGGTTAATGATAAGTATGAAAGTTGTATGGACATTTTGCTGGTGAATCGTAATAAAAGTTAATGTGTTTATTAAAAGTAATGTGTTTGTTGGTTTGTTTTAAGTTCTTTTGTTTAATGCATTTTGATTATATTTTGCAATATGTAGTGAACAATAAGCGATTTGAGATGCACGATCTGTGTAATGAGTAGTTGATTTTCGTTGATAGACAGCCGCGTTTGTTTCTAATGTAGGAAATGTCAGTGATGCTTAATTTAGTTATTCCCATGTTGTGCCGAGATGAGCAAAGATAGGGTTTTTGTTGAGTTTGGTATTGTATAATGAGTTTGCGGACAATATTGCGGTGGCAATGTAGTATTATAGTTTTCACATTGTTCCAGGTTGCTCCAATGATAGTAGTATATTTAGTGTTCATATTTATATTGTTGGCTGTGAGTGACTTGGCGGTTGTTTTGCTGCATTTACGAATATAGTAACTGTTAGTCTCTTTGAACAGTTGGCCATTGCGTGGCTTCATTTACAGATATAGTAAATTTTAGTTTTGTTGAGAATTTCTTTTCTTTGAAAGGTGTAAATTTGAAGTTTTGTCCAACATTGAGTCATGGTTATGAAGTTCATTAGTGGTTTGTGATGTTTGTTCCATTTTAGGTTGTGTCCAAGTGTTATGCATCATTATCAAGTTCAGAAGTGGTTAGTGGTGTTTGTTACTTTTGTAGGGTTGTTGTTCGGTGCCTGGCATGTTTAAAATTAATATTATGAATGGTAGGTTTTATCTGATATGTGTTTCTACATTGTGAGATTGGAGGTTGCATGTTAGATTGTTTATGTATTGTTAAGTAACGTTGTTGTGTTTGCGTGTGCAGGTTTATTTTGCTACCTGGTATGTGTATTTTGAGGAGCTGGATGTGTATGTTACCGCTGGGAGTTTGGCAAAGGTGAGCTCATCTTGTCAATAAAGCTTTCTTTTGTAATGAGCGTTTAGAAACTGATAAATTAGTCTGCGTAGGGCATATAAACCATAAATAGGATACGTAGGTGCTTTGCAATTGGTTGTGTGCAATTGTTGGTTTGATGTATCAATCTCCCTATTTGGACACTGAACGTATGAGAACCTGTAGTAAACCTGCACAACGAATGTATAATAATTTGTTATTCTTGAGTTATAGGTGATATAAAGACTGGTCACAGGTAAGCAATTAAAGCAGATGACCATTTACCTTTTTAAACCATGTTTCATTAATTCAATCAGTAAAAGCTATAGGAGTTACAAAATGGTTGGTTATGTACCTTAATTACATTGATAGTTATGTCTTCTGAATTTCCCTTTGGTAGATTAAAGGCCCTTATCTGTTCCTATTTATATGTAAGTTGTGGTGGAAAGTTTTTCAGCATACCTGCATATTTAGTTTGTCATTTGTATTTGGTATACATGGGGCCATTTTTTATTTTAGATAAGTTGTCTGAGGTTGCTGAATCCTCTCGTTTGGCAGATAAGATGAAGTATGTGTTTGGTCATTCGCTCGATGAGGATGAATCGTTTTCTGGATTGATGCGCGATCTCTGATGTGCACTAAGGGTCTCATTGAGTAAGAAGCGGAGGCTTGTAGCCGAATTGGAGGCGGTAGGAGAGGTGGAAGGTGCTGCAAAGTCTTTGGAGCATATGAGAGTCGTCGTTGCTTGTGATGTTGTGACGCTTGGGGAGTTGGAAACACTGTTGGCACGTGCTCAGGTTGGGGTGAGTTTGAAGGCTGGTTTCGTGGCTGATATGGAAGTGAAGGATTAGGCGTTGTTAATTGCTGATGTTTCATTCTATATGTCTTGATTCTGAGTAATCAGTTTTGTTTAGGTTAAACAACGGTTGGTTTTGGTGTTTCTCGTTATGTACTGATGTTTTGGATTTAAGAATAAATAAAAATATGGTTTTGAAATATTAAGATGTTTAAAATTCCTATAATTATTTGTTGTTTGAAATGGAATGCGGCATCCCTTTATGACATTATATGGATGGCTGTTATGTTTAGTTCTAGATGTATGAATGGGTGTTATGAAGGTTTTATAATATGAAAATTATGTTATTAAGCTAAAAGGTTGTGTTTTTTAATTGTGTTTCATGGGTATGATTATGTCATTTCTGTTATGAATGTGTGTGTAGTTGCAGGCGTTTAGTTTTTTAATCAGGTGATATGGTTATGTTTTGCGTTTGTGGTTTATGTTTATATGTAGTATGGAAGCTGTGTGGATGTTTGTAAGCTGTATGGATGTTATGTTTGGTAATGAAAAACATGATTATGATGTTAATTAAAAGGTAGGTGTTGGCTGATTTGTTTAATTTAAGTTCATTAGGTTTTTTATGTTTATTTGACTTCTGGCTTGTGGGTTGATTGTGATTGAGAGATAGAAGCCTTGTTAGTGTTAGGAACCTAATGCGACTTTGAATGAAAATAGAACAATAGGCGAAATCACGTTAAAAGTTTCTTTCAAAACAACTTTCAGTGTACATTAGGGTGTTATGATAGGTTGTCAAAAGTCTCCTTGAAAACTGTTAATACAAATAATGTCTAAAATAGTTATTTATATTTTTCGACCTCTCAATGTTTTGATAATAACAAAATGTAAAAACGTTTACGATAAAAATAAACGTTTACAAATTATTAATCGTAAAATTCCATTTCTAAGATTAGTAATCACTTAAGGTATGAACAAACAAATCATTAAGCATGATTAGTGATCAAGAAAATACTTTTCTCTTATCCATCACATTTTTACAAAAGTATTTCACAAAAATAATTATACAAAATATTTTTTAATTAAAAGAAAAGTTTTATTAAAAACTTAAAATTTGAAATTCAAATTTTCCCCCCAAAATAGAAGGTTCCATAACAGATACAACATTCCCCACAAAAAGACAAAAACAAGAGCGTAGTCTACTGGGCGGCCCCTTTATAGGCCAGGCGGTCCTCAGTGACCGTTAGGTCTTTCTGCCTATAAATACTGCTCCATTCCTAGCAGAAAATCATACCTCTTAGCACAAAATTTTCAGATAACTTTCTCTCTCTAAAATCCTCTTTCTCTCTCTAAATATCTTGATCACTAACATTCTTAGATCTTGTTTCAAGTGATCTAATCTTTTCTTCTCATCTCTCCCTTCTCATTCAAGTGCAAGAGAAGAACATTCGTATTCACCAAGAAACGAATTGTTATATAGTGATCTCTCATCTCTTCTTCTAAGTATCAAATCTCTATTGTAATTATCTTGTAATTGTGTGATTCGGATTGTGTGTATATCCGATAGTGTAAATCTTGTGAGTGTATAGTGATTGTGAAGTTGTATATTGGTTCTAGCTAAGATTAGGACTCGACATTTAGCTTAGTGTCGGAAAATAACATAAGCGACGTGTAAACGGTTTTCTTCGCCTGAAGGGAGCTTATTGACATAGTGAAATCTCGAGTAGGATACTCGGGGAGTGGAGTAGGGCGAAGAAGAGCTTCGTAGCCGAACCACTATAAATCTTGGTGTCTTGGTTTGATTGTTTCTTCTCTCATCTCTTTATATTATTGTGATTGTTAATTAGCATTAGTTTAGATATTTACTTTGTTGATTCATATTGTTGATTGGTTGAACATACTACTCGAATCTAAGTATTTTGAAAAGCAAACTTTTAAAACGCAAAAAACCTGTAAACTATTCAACCCCCCCTCCTTCTAGTTTCCACAATTGGTATCAGAAGCCAAGGTCACTCAAGATTTTTAAAATATATTGTATTTTAAAGCTTGGATCGATCTATGTATTTCGACAAATATCTAGAAGGGCAATCCATGCAAAGACCACCACTTTTTGAAAGTGATAGTTTTATTTATTGGAAAAATAGATTCGAGACATATGCTAAATCAAAAGATCTAGATCTTTGGCATGTTATTACCAACGGTGATTTTCATCCTATTGTACAAAATCTGGAAACCAAATTAGATGAGGTTATCCCTTTTTGATAAACAAACCAATGATCTTAAAAAGAGACTTGCGAAAAATAACGAAGCTAAAATGGTTATTTATAATGCTTTGCCTAGAAAAGAATATGAAAGAATTTTCATGTGTAACACGAAAAAAGAAATTTGGAAAACTTTGTTAATCACCCATCAAGGAATAAATCGAAGTCAAAGAGAATAAGATCGACCTTTTAGGTTCAACAAATATGGAACAATTGTCCATTTCCCGAAACGAATCTATAAATAGTTCTTTTGCTAGATTTAACACTATTATTACTAGCAAAGCTCTTGAAGAAATTAGTTCTATCTCAAGAATTATTATAGGAAGTTTCTTAGGGCTCTACATCCTAAATGGAGAGCAAAGGTCACGACGATTGAAGAGTCAAAAGACTTAACGTTACTATCTCTTGATGAATTTATCGGGAACCTTAAAGTTCACGAAATGTTCATCAAGAAAGATTCCAAAATAGTCAAAGCAAAAGTTGAAAGGAAATATCTTGCTTTAAAGGCTAAGAAAGAATCTAGTAATGAAGAGTGTTCGACTTTCGAAAGTGAAGACGAAGAGTACGCCATGGCGGTAAGAGACTTCAAGAAGTTCTTTAAGAGAAGAGGTAGATTCGTGAGACAACCTCGAAATGACAAAAAGACATTCCAAAGAAGCCGTGATGACAAGAACGGTAAAAGTGATAGAAAATGCTTTAGATGCGGCGATCCGAATCATCTTATTAGAGAATGTCCAAAACCACTGAAAGACAAAAACCAAAGAGCTTTTTTCGAATGTTCTTGGAGTGATAGCGGTGAAGAAGATTATGAGAATGTCAAAAATGAAACGTGTCTCGTAGCTCAAGTATCAAGTAAGGTGTGTTCTGAATCCTCTTACTTTAGTGTGAAAACTCATCAATAGATGATTTAGTATTAGATAATGAATATGATAAACTGTGCAAGATAAGTTTAAAGATAATCACTAAAAACAAAAGATTAAAAGCAACTAGAAATAGTTTAGAAAAAAAACTTAGTATTCTAAAAGAAAAAGTGTCTACACTCGAGAAAAACAAAGGAGTTGATCTCGAATGTGTAAAATGTCATATGCTTAAAATTCAAAATGAAAAGCTTAAAGAGGAAGCTCTTAAATAAACTAAACAAATTTGAAATGAGCACACATTACTTAAATGAAATGTTAAGCAATCAAAAACCCTCCGGTGATAAGTTAGGTTTACGGTTTAATTCATTTGAAGCATCATCTAGTGGAACTAAGGAAATAAAATTTATGAAAGCTCTGAAAAAGGCATCCTCTGATGGAGGTCCCATAAACATGGGCGGCCCCTTAGTATGCAGGCGGCCCCCAAAGCAATTATGGGACCGCCACCAGTGGTTACACCTGGATTTGAGAAAAGTGTGTCTTTTTAAAAATCTATTTTAGGTCCTAGACCAAAACACATAATAGTAAACAATGTCAAAGTTCCCGTTGCTAGTGATAATGAAGTTAAACAATTTTATAAGCCATTGTCAAAACCCGGAGTTGGATTTTCAAAACCTAATTTTCGATTAAAAACTCCACCACCTAGAAGAGTCACCAATAACTATTCTCGTCCTAAAACACCGCAACCAAAAAGAAACGTTGGTCGACAAAATCAATATAGTGGCTTTCCTGTAACTTGGAACAATTTCCAACGTCAAAGTTACATGCCATGGGAAATGTGTCTTCGATTCCCATATCCTAACCAATTGCATCAAAGGCAAGGGATATTTAGCATTGACAACTTTGGACCCATGAGATATTAGGGACCAAATGTTTGAGGTGTTGCCTTATATAAATAGATATGCCTTGGAGTCGACTTGGAACCCGATGAGTGGATAAAAGATAGCGGATGCTCCAAACACATGACGGGTAACCGAAAGCTCTTCTCAAGCTACAAGGCATACAATGGAGGTAATGTTATTTTTGGTAGCAATCTTCGCGGTAACATCATTGGCAAAGGTACGATTTCGAATGACTCTCTCAAAATAGATAATGTAGAACATGTAGATAACTTAAGATTTAACTTGTTAAGTATAGGACAAATATGTGATAATAAGTGTAGAGTAACTTTCTCTGAACATGATAGTGAAATCACTAAGGATGGTAAGGTCATAGGTAGAGGTATTAGGAAGAAAGGCTTATATGTGATGAAATTAGGAAATATGCCTAAAGACCAAATTTGTCTAGCAAGGATTGATGAAAATTCCACGTTGTAGCATAGGAGATTAGGCCACGCAAATATGCGTCTTATTCAATCGTTAGCATCTAAGGAATTAGTTAGAAACTTACCTAAGATTAAGTTTGATCAACACTTATGTGATGCTTGCAAAATTAGAAAACAAGCTCACGCTAGTCATAAGGCTAAGAATATAGTCTCAACAACTAGATGCTTAGAACTCCTTCATATGGATCTCTTCGGTCCATCCGCCGTACGGAGTTACAGAGGAAACCGCTACACCTTAGTCATAGTAGATGACTACTCTAGGTATACTTAGACTAGATTCCTTAAGGACAAAACCGAAGCTTTTGATCAATTCAAAATATTTAGTAAGAAAATTCAAAACCAATTAGGATGTACAATAGTGTCAATAAGAACCGACCACGGTAGGGAATTTGATAATGAGGTGCAATTTGGAGAGTTTTGTAATGCCAATGGAATTACACATAACTTCTCAGCTCCACGCACTCCTCAATCAAATGGCGTGGTTGAAAGGAAAAATAGGACACTTCAAGAAATGAGTAGGACTATGTTGAATGAGCAATCGTTACCACAAAAGTTTTGGTGTAACGCAGTAGACACTTCAACATACATTCTCAACCGAATCCTAATTAGAGCCATCTTAGGAAAAACACCTTACGAACTCTTAAGAGGTAGGAAACCTACTCTAGATTACTTTAGAGTGTTTGGAAGCAAGTGCTTCATTTTAAACACTAAAGACTACCTTACAAAGTTTGACCCAAAGTCATACGAAGGTATCTTTTTAGGTTACTCACAAAATAGTAAAGCCTACATCATCCTTAACAAACATACTAGGAAAGTCGAAGAATCACTCAACGTGACATTCGATGAAACTCCTCCACCCTCTAAGACATCACCCTTGGTGGATGATGACTTAGATGAAGAAGAAGCAATTAAGGTTACCGAAAAGAAAAACCTAGAAAATGACATTGAGGATGAAACTTTAGAGATTGACGAAATAGTCAATATTAAGGAATCTAGGAACCATCCATTAGAAAATGTCATAGGAAACCTTAACCAAAGAACCCTTAGATCACAAGCCCAAAACCAAAGTAACTTCTTTTGTTTTATATCAACTATAGAACCTAAGAATGTGAATGAAGCCTTAACGGATGATAGTTGGATAGTCGCTATGCAAGAAGAATTAAATCAATTCATTGCTAACGACGTTTGGGAGTTAGTTCCACAACCTAGGAATATGACAATTATAGGAACTAAGTGGGTGTTTAGAAATAAGTTAGACGAGAATGGTATTGTTTCTCGAAATAAGGCTAGGTTAGTTGCTCAAGGCTATAATCAACAAGAGGGCATCGATAATGATAAAACTTATGCCCCAGTTGCTAGACATGAGTCAATTAGGATATTATTAGCTTATGCTTGTGCTTTAGACTTTAAGCTATTCCAAATGGATGTAAAAAGTGCATTCCTAAACGGTTTTATCAATGAGGAGGTATACGTGGCACAACCTCCAGGATTCATTAACTTTGAAAAACCGGATCATGTTTATAAACTAAAGAAAGATTTATATGGTCTTAAACAAGCACCTAAAGCTTGGTATGATAGATTAAAAGTTTTCCTTATTAAACATGAATATAAAATGGGAATGGTAGATAACACTCTTTTTACTAAGAAGAAAAGTTCAAACCTCATCATTGTTCAAAAATATGTCGATGACATTATATTCGGTTAGACTTGTCAAGACATGTGTGATGAATTTGCCAAAATCATGCATGACGAGTTCGAGATGAGCATGATGGTCGAACTTAACTTCTTTCTTGGACTACAAATAAAACAAATGGAAGATGGAATTTTCTTTAATCAATCTAAATATATTAAAGAAATGCTTAAGAAATTTGGCTTAGAAGAATCTAAACCAATGAAAACCCCTATGTCCTCCGATACCAAACTCACGAAAGACGAAGAGTGTGAGTCGGTAGATAGTACCAAGTATCGAGGCATGATAGGTAGTTTATTATACCTAACGGTAAGTAAGCCCGATATCATGTTTAATGTCTGCCTTTGTGCTCGCTTCCAAGGGGCTCCCAAAACCTCTCACCTTGAAGCGGTTAAGCGTATCTTCTGATACATTAAAGGTACTACGCACTTAGGATTATGGTATCCTAAGGGGACCGGCATAGAAACAATAGTATATGCCGACTCTGATCATGCGGGAGATTATGTGGACCGAAAGAGCACTAGCGGTATTTGTACGTTCGTGGGATGTTGTTTAACATCTTGGTTCTCGAAGAAACAAACCGCTCTTGCTATATCCACTACCGAAGCCAAATATGTAAGTGCCGAAAAGGCATGTCAACAAGCACTATGGATGAAACAAGCTCTTATCGACTACGACGTTCGACTCGACGACGTCCGATCATGTGAGACAATAAAGGCGCGATTGACCTTATCAAAAACCCGGTGCAACATTCTCGAACTAAACACATCGAAATTCGTCACCACCTTCTTCGTGATAATGTCCAGAAATGACATATCTCAATCGAAAAAGTGATGTCCGTCGACAACATCACCGACATCCTTACTAAACCCCTTAAACGTGAATCGTTTAACTATCCACGTCTTGGTTTAGGAATGATGGAACACATTCCATAAATCATATTAGTCCGCTTCTCCTTCTTCTGTCTCAATTCTAGTCCGTGTTCCATTCCGTGTCATGACAACTTAAAATACTTCATCCGAAGTACTTTAATCATTTTTAATTCGCGAAATGCAAATTAAAATGTCACTCCTCTTCATAAAATTTCGTCAAAAACTAAGTCAAAACCCCTCGCTGAGGGCGGCCCCCTAATATATTTAGGACCGTTAGGCGATATAGGACCGCCATCAGCAGACACTAAAATTTAACACTTAGTTAAAAAAAATCAAAACACAAAAACAAACACCCCCTCTAATATCAGCAGCGACGAACACGAACAAAACACCCCCAAAAACTCAAAATCAACCACTAAAACTATTATTAAAGATCAAATCAACACCTATAATCACTCACAACATCTTAAAGATCATCAATTGTAAGTCATTTCGTCTATTTTCTTTCAAATTGATTCTAGGGTTCATGGTGAACACAAAAAATAAAATTGGGGATTTTTCATTTTTCTTTCAATTGTGTACAATTAGGGCCACTAGGATATAATGTATAACTAATATGCTTCCCATAGACATAGGATTTGCATACATTTGTGATTTTGTTGAAAAATTGATTTCAAACCAAAACCATAATTTTATTTTCAAATTACTCATGTTAGGAACAAAATAAAATTGTGGTTATGCATTTTTAATACGAATCAAAAACGTTTTCAAAACCTTCGCATAATGCTTCAAGAACAAAAGGTCGAGATACATAATTCATATGTATTTTTTGACTTGTTTGGATGAGCAAAATCAAATTAAAAAGCGTTTGGGTTAACTCTTAGGATTTTATTTCTAGGTCGAGTTAATCGTTACTCCATATTTGTTACATCTAGGCACATACTAGGCACGAACTCAAAATATCAAACATGTATGCTAAGATTTAAAATGTCGACTTTGATGTTTTTTTAGGTAACAATGCCTCCAATTTACCTCACTAGATCATCAAAAGACCCGAACTACATTCCACTCATATCAAATGAATTTAATCAACCCTTACAAAACACAATTGCAAGTCTTGAAAAACGATACTTTCATGAGGGTAGGGTTGTGAGTAAAACTTTGAAAACACGGAGTCATAATCCGTGCCTAAGTTTGAAATCATTGGATATAGATTGTTTGTTAAACTTAAACGAACAAATTGTTTCTCGTTTTGTTCTCGAGTTCTAGAGTAAACTAACTTTTGATTATAACTTCACAGGCCATTTGGTAGTCAACTTTGTTATACAAAGTAATTCATTCTCTCTCACTCTAGAGGAAATCGTTCAAATCTTAAAAATACCGTTCAAAGGTCAAGCGTCACACACCTACATGTGGTCACTCGACTACTTGTCAATAAGTGCTTATAAAACCAACTCCTCCGTATCCAAGTGCTACGGCAAGTCTTTTCATTCAAATTAATTTTGTGTTTTGACAAGGTCAAGTCACTCGTACCAAAAATAAGAAAACCAGTTTCGTCGATAAAAACGAAATCTTAACTCGCGAAATTCAACCTCATATGAAACCATGGGTTGATATCATTCGTGAAAACTCCATTTGTCTAGGAGGTCATAAGGATCATGTCTCCGCTTGTCTTTGTCATATGCTTTATTGCATTGAAACCTCCACTCGATACAATCTAGCATTTTTCATTCTCAAAAGACTGGAAAAGACTCGAAGCAAACCCAAGGAACTCTTACTTTATGGAATGATTTTGACTAGATTGTTCAAACATGTTGTGTCCGTCTTTCCTGAGCTAGCAATTGATCGCTACATCTCACATGATCGAGTCATGCATCCCCTCGCTCCTCACTATGAGCGAAAGACTCGATCGGGATGGGCAGAAAAGATCCGTAAGTCAATGTAGCTGGATCTCTCACTCACTCACCAATCATCCATCCTCATCTCATCCGTTGGATGATACCATTGATGAAAATTATGATGAATCACTTCATTCCAATCCTTCCTCTTCGTCCCAAAACGTCTCCTCCTCATCCAATGATGTCTCTAGAGTCCGTCAAAACCCTCCTCTTGAAAGTCATTATTTAAACACTTATCTCTTCGAAACTATAAATCTTTAAACCCAACAACGAGATGCTCACCGGGAAGGGTTAAGGTCAATTGGACAAGCTCTCAAGAACATGATTGGTGAAAAATGGAAGTGAACATGTTAGCATAACTATTAAGAGACTATTATTATTATTATTATCTTTCGTGCTTAATACATTATGTCTTTTAATATATTATTAGAACTAAGAATGGTAAATGACAATTACATCCGACTTGGATGACTCTCTCCATTCTATCAACATTTTATGATTAGCAAATTATATGAACGTGACATGCGAACAATGCTACTACTTGCTAAATGTTTTGTATAACAGTTTAGAACTACATATTATTGCTTGAATTAGTTGATTCTTGAATTTAGTAGAGATGCCGAAATCACTGGACTTAAGAAAAGGGAAAAACTAGAAATTTTCATTCTTTTAGAAAATGCCCCCCTTAAATACCCGGCGGCCCCCAATATATTTGGGACCGCCTGGTTACATGGGACCGCTACCAGGTGGGAACGAAAATTTTAAGTTTGTCTCTTTTTCTGTATCTTTGACTCTTTACCTATATCCTCAAGCTAGAATTTTCCTATTTAGCTAAACCATCTTTTGACATCATATTCTATCCAAACCATGCTTTGCCACGTTATACCTCTTTCCCATTATTTATATCATCCAATTCTCATACTTCACTACCACCTTTACCTTCTTCATCCTCTTCTCTTTCATCATCAATGTCTTGATCAAACCACCATTCCAACTTCTCAAGAAAACCAAGAATGTCCGTAAGACAAGTATGGAAACGTAAAACATCCAATCCAAAATCATCACCTTCTTCACAAAAAGACTCACCTCCACTTCCTCCAAGAGTCTATTTACAATCGCTTCTCCAGATATTAGCATGCAATCCATTAAGAGATCAAATGATAAACCAAACTTCACAAACATTTTCCACCTCATCTTGATGCACACACTAATCCAATCCAATGCTACATTCATTCACCTTTCACCACCACCACAATAACATCACCTCCTTCTCATGCACAGGTTGAATTTCACTCAAGTTTTGTCATGTTGCACGAATAATTTTTAGGCATCAATTCCACTCCTTGAGAAATGAAATCAACTTCATTTACTTTCTTCTTACCCGTCCCATACCTCAAACTCGTATCCCTCCAAATCATGTGTCACCAACTCCTCCCTTTTCCCTCTTTAATTAATCACTCTCACATGATTAATCTACCTAAATAATTGACCATCCACCTTTTGATTATGGCATATTTTACTCTTCAAGAATCCACTAGTGTAGATCTATGACTTATTATGTCTTTATGATTACCTACTTTCTATTGTAATGATTCATACAAATATTGTATGAATTTATCTTAGCTCGTATTAGCTCTAGTTTTATCTTATGTTGCATGAATGTATTACATGCATTTACTATTGTATGAGTTTCTTTATTGATTGAATGAAACTCTCTTTTGGGTGACTTAAATCTAAGGTGTTGCTTAAAAGATATTTGTCTTGCATTTGTATCTCTAACTTTGTTTTATAGCAAACAATTTTCATAAGATCGATCCCTTGGTGCCCCGAACAAGGGGGAGCATACATCAAGGGGGAGTCTTGATATCGTCGATTTCTTTCTTCCTACAACTCTCGACGATCATCCTTTTTGAATTCGACAAAAATGGGGAGAAATGGAACAAAACTCATTAATAATGTGTGTCTATTAATTTTATACAAATGGTTTCTTTATGTTCATCATCAAACTGAGGGAGATGGTTAATACAATCATGTCTAAAAACCTTATTTATATTTTTTGACCTCTCAACGTTTTGATAATAACAAAATGTAAAAACATTTACGATAAAATTAAACGTTTACAAATTATTTATCGTAAAATTCCATTTCTAAGATTAGTAATCACTTAAGGTTTGAACAAATAAATCCTTAAGCATGATTAGTGATCAAGAAAATATTTTTCTCTTATCCATTACATTTTTACAAAAGAATTTCACAAAATTAATTATACAAAATATTTTCTAATTAAAAGAAAAGTTTTATTAAAAACTTAAAATTTGAAATTCAAATCTTCCCCCCCAAAATAGAAGCTTCTATAACAAATACAACCTTCCCCACAAAAAGACAAAATATGGCACAGAGTCTACTGGGCAGCCCCCTTATAGGCCTGGCGGCCCCTAGATATATCTGGGACTGCCGGGACCACCGCTAGTGACCGTTGGATTTTCCTGCCTATAAATACTGCTTCATCCCTTGTAGAAAATTAGACCTCTTTGCACGAATTTTCTCACACTTCTTTCTCTCTCTAAAAACCTTCTTTCTCTTACTAAATATCTTGATCACTAACATCTCTTGATCTTGTTTCAAGTGATCTAATCTCTTCTTCTCATTTCTTCCCTCTCATTCAAGTGCAAGAGAAGAATACTCATATTCGCCAAGAAACGAAGTGTTGATTAGTGATCTCTCCTCTTTTCTTCTAAGTATCAAATCTCTATTGTAATTATCTTGTGTATTTGTGTGATTCGGATATTGTGTAAATCCGATAGTGTAGATCTAGTGATCGTGTAGTGATTGTGAAGTGGTAGATTGGTTCTAGCTAAGATAGGACTTGACATTTAGCTTAGTGTCGAAAAATAACGTAAGCGACGTGTAAACGGTTTTCTTCACCTGAAGGGAGCTTGTTGACATAGTGAAATCTCAAGTAGGATACTCGGGGAGTGGAGTAGGGCAAAGAAGAGCTTCGTAGCCGAACCACTATAAATCTTGGTGTCTTGGTTTGATTGTTCCTTCTATCATCTCTTTATATTGTTGTGATTGTTATTTACTATTAGTTTAGATATTTACTTGGTTGATTCATATTGTTGGTTGGTTAAACATACTACTCGAATCTAAGTATTTTGAAAGCAATGTTTTAAAAATGAAAACGAACCTGTAAACTATTCAACCCCCCCTCTTCTAGTTTCCACAAATGGTATCAGGAGCCAAGGTCAGTCAATATTTTTAAAATATACTGTATTTTAAATCTTGGATCGATCTATGGATTCTGACAAAATATCTAGAAGGGCAATCTATGCAAAGACCACCACTCACCATTTAGTTCTATAGCCATGAATGCAATTCCTCAGTTACAGAACCATGAATGCACATGAAGCTTTAGGCAGTTACAGAATGCAAAAGATGTTGGGCTTGATTATAAAAACAACCGAGGTGAATATCAAGTGACAATGGAAATACAAACCACCATCTTAGAGTTATAAAAATCTTGCAATTAACACAAGAAAATCTAACACATATAAATTAGATCTGCACTCCTTTGGCTTCCTCTATAACTGAAAGAAAAGATGTCCAACGACACTGCAGACAAGGTAAATTTAGAGGCTTGAATTTTGAACTTGTTAATTTTGGGTTTTTTCTATATGGTTTATGTTATAATCTAGATGGATACCCAATTCCTTATACATAATCCAAAAGATTGATTGAGATTAGGGTTTTCTTATAAGTTGGGGTTTTTGTTAGATTTGGTTTTTATTTATTGGTTTTATAAACAGTTTTCAGTTTTTAACATTGATAATTTGTTTGGCTTTATTGTTTTGTTAGGCAAGAATAGCGTTTATATTGTGTGTTCGGTGAAAGAGTTTATAGCCTGTAATATAAGATTACACAAACTACTACTGCGGCCAAACATAAGTCCATACCAACTTCTTCCGGAATGGTAAAGAGTTTGTAGTTGTTGTTTTGTACTTATCTAATTGTTGTAGGTTGTCGTTGTGTTTTAATATGGGCTTCTTTTTAGTGTGCAAGCTAAAAAAAGCACTTTCTTAATGTGCGGTAGACACAACTGCAGTGGGTCGTTGAGCAAAGAGGGCCCTCAAACCTGAAGCTACAGACAAGGCTGCAGCTGCAAAACATTAGCAACATTTGGTTTGGTTTGGAACTTGGTAACATCCACGTTCAAAGCTCTGTGAAACCGTAAGGTAAGCTTTTATAATAAGAAATTTCTTATTCATAGTTTTCATAAAACTCTATTACTAATGATATATGTGATTGGCCAGTTGATCTCTTGTGATGATCTGGATATATGTCTATGATTGCAGCACGTCATTAAGAAACGTATAGAGGGAATCCAAGATGTTCGATCTTATCTATTGACATTGAAGGAGATATGCCTCAAGTATGCATTCTTTGTTCTTTACTATTTAATGAATTGCACTCCTACTTTGATCTTTATCATCTTTGTGTATACATAAACTTCAACAAAATATCATTCTTGGTATTGCATACGCCTTTAAACTTTGTAGTTAAATATGTACTAGCGCTGCAATACTCTTACATTGCTTTTGTATATACATGATGTGGATGTTGTGAAGACTTCACAGGAAGCTTTACAATCCCTTCGGCAGAGTACCTAACTGTTGTAGTGTAGTAAGGCAAGACTCGGGGGTTGTTATCATTCTCTAGGGGAATAGGTTGGGAAGGCTCGAACACGGTCTAACAGAATTCTAAGAGGTTGAAAGAAGTCTCTTTTTGTATTTTTATATTTTTAAGAAAGCAAGTAAATTTCATGGGTTGAGAGGTTGGTTTGTTTTAGCTAATTAAACTAAATATAATCTATACTACTGGTGATAACTTTATCATAAAAAGATGTATTTGCCTAATCATGCACTACTCCTCAGATTGCTTCTCCTAGATCTGTTGCTTTGTCACACTTGTGATGATCTGTGTAAGTATCTCCTAAATCATGAACGAATTACACGAACTCGCCGTCTATTTAATATTCCGTTAAGGCAACGCACAAGTAAGGTGGTATAAAGACTATTACAAGGCCCCTAAGAGTATATTAAATGTATGTGAAATATCTTAAGAGGGATCAACCATATTAGGGGTAAGGTAGTATGAAGATTGTTACCGATGGTATCCTTTCTACACACTTGCGTTTCCCTAGACGTCTATGCCAATTTAATATCTTATGGCTAGTTTTCTAGAGCCCTAATGCGATAATCTATCAACAAGAAAGCACATTAAAAGGATTTACAACCTAAGTTTCATGCAATCATAAGTAAATACAAAAGAGGGTTTAACCTAGCATGTTATAAAGAAAGCAAGAGCATAAATCAATCAAACAACACATAGACATATTGAATGATTAATGATAAACAATCTTACTTGATTAAAACATGGATTGAAGGTAGTTACAATAGGGTTTTGAGGCCCTAAAAACGACATAAAAAGCTGCTAGAATGACTAGGGTTCGTCTCCCAAGAGTTATATAAAAGTTACCCACTTAAAACCCTAAAATCGGTTTTATATATATAGTGAAAACGACGCGACGACGTCGCTTTGAAGTTGTGACGCCGTCGCCACGTGGATAATTCTAGATCCTCTTTAAGTTGGCCACGTCCTGACGCCGTCGCTGGATCTCTGACGCCGTCACGATGAAGATCTTGACGTCATCACTTTATGATGGCGACGCCGTCTTCACGCTGTGTATGCACAATTCTTTATGATTTTTGTTGTAGAGTCGTAATCTTGTCCGTTTTTCTCCAAATGAGCCCAAGTCACGTGTATTTTCTCCAAATGCCATACAAGTGCTAAAAACCTAAAAAAATCGACTAAGCACATAATCTGGGCATATTTGCATGATTTAGGGGGTTAAGTGGCCCTAAAAAAGTGTATAAAACGACACCTCATCAATACATTGCCTTTAAAATTTAAGGATGTCGATGTTGCTATTGTTAAACGGCATAGAAGCAGACGTGCGTATGTATATGCTTACATTCATGCATTAGTATTCTGAATTACATATGATATTTACGAGATTTATCTAACAGACGTCCTCTTTTACTTTATATTTTTAGCTTCTATTATTAAGTCTTTTGTATGTACATCAAGTAGTTCAGCTTAGGAGAGAGAAGTATATAACCCTTAAGCCTAAGCTTGAATAAAGCCTAATTATTTAGCTGATACATTAGTAGGTTACCTGGACATTTTTGCATCACAACATAATCAGAAACTATAACCTACTGTTGATGAAATTTGTGATTTGATAGAGTAACGAATGAAGAAAACGGACCCTGTTCTGCATAATAAGATATTATCAGAAACTATAACCGATAGCATACCTGATTCAGTGACTTCAATTATTTGAATTTAGCAAATTTGATCCATTTACTTATGTATGGGTAAAATACATAAACTCAGGTTGAAAGTCACCCATAGTATATTCGAATGAAACCTTCTAAAATATTATGAACAAATTTGAAATGCGAAGAGAGAGTGATGACTGTGAGAGAGAGTGATGACTGTATGAAAAAACATAGGAATACATACTTCTTTGATAGGATCTAGATTAATCTAAGATTATGAATGCCGTTTTTTCTTTTATGTTCAGAAAATTAAGTATTTAAGATTAGTTAATAAGCGCCATTGTTATATAGTATTTGTTGTGAGATAAATAAGCAGAAAAAGATTTGAATGTTTTTTTGATACCAATCTCTGTTTATGGTTGGCTCATATGTGGCTTACTGGTCATCTATTTTTATTTTGTTTAACATAGAGCAATGGAGGCTATGGATTTGCTCATGCAAAGGAGATGTTAGATCCAATGTTATACGATGCTTCACTTAAGTAAAATTTTAATTTTTCTCAAAAAACAAGCCTGTTGCAACGCACGGGTATTAAAGTCTCATTATATATAATATGATATTGGTGTCGTACTTTTGTACTTCTTATTTATTATGAATCGAAGTACAACAAGCAATTGAAAGTGTTGTATACTTGAGGTAAACTTATTAAAAAATGATTTTTTTTAAATTAAAAATTTGTTAATATGTCGTTATATTTTATTGGCTTGACCTAATAACCGGATAAGAAAGTAAGTATGACCCAAAACTGACCCCACTAGGCTATTGGGTTTAACCCATAAATCCAACAAGTTAAGTTGAACCCAAAACCAACCTGACCCCTAGTTTAAATCGCACAAGGAAACACCTTTACTTTTTTTTATCTTTCATCTTGTTAATTTTTACACTTTTAACCCTTCAACTTTCCTTTTAGAAACAAAAAAACTCCCTTCATAAACACCTTTACACTTTTAACCCTCCAACTTATAAAACTACTGTAATAAAAATGTCCCAATTAAATACAATTGTATAATTAAAAACACCGACTGTACCACTCAATCGACCTTCATAAATCACAAAACCACTCCAATTTAAAACAATCTGTTATTCCGTTACAGTTCAGGTATAATTCCGTTTATTTGTTAGTTATTATCGTTATACCTGATTAATTTTGGAACCCTAGCTTTATCACATTAGGTTTTAATTAATTTGTGTTTATTTGAATTGTTTATTGTTAGGTTTTGTTAATTCCGTTTAATTATTTGTTATTACTGATTACATTTGAAACCCTAGGTTTTAATCAATTTGTGTCTATTGAAATTTTAATAAGCTTTATATCAAAATGACATTAGAAAGATTATCAATTTTTCAATAAGCCCATCAAATAAGCTAAAACTGTTAGTTATTGAAATATTTGATAAGCTTTATAAGGTAATCTTCTAAGGCTTACAACCTTGGTAGTTTATGTAATGAGATTACATAAGCTCTCATCTCCATAAGCTTTATACGGGTTGGGTTGTTAGTCAGAAATTGCCACCCCTAGTTAATCGGTTCGGTTATTTGGTCATTTGGTTTACTCTGTTCGGATAGTTCGGTTACCCCACTACTTGTAATCTTATAAATAGATACAAGAACTGCTAGCTTGTTGCTACTGCTATTAGTTAAGGCCGTGTTTGGGGACCAGCGTTTGACGTTTGGATTTTGATTAAGCGCGTTTATTTGAAACATGCTAATAAAAGATGTGCGTCATTTTACGGTTTATATTTATAGATACAACTATGTTACCAAATTTTTTGTAGATTAAACAAGCTACTACTATTAGTATATGGCCTGAACTCTTTATAGAACAAATAACTACTGCTAACACGTTGAGCGTTTAGAATAAAATGCTTATTGTTGCGTTTACCTTCTGGATTCTGTTTAAACGCTTCTAGTTGAAATGCTAATAAAGGTCGCGTTTTTGTTTTACACTTTATAATTACATATACAACTAAGTTACCAAGTGCTTTTATAAAACTAACAACTACTTACTGCTACTTTTGCCAAAAATAGCCCAAGTGTAAAGGTTTTCGTTTGTTGTCAGGTGTTTACGTGTTTGATTTTGGTGATAACAGGATTCGATGGATATTGGAGGAGACACGTGTTGGCGGATTGCAGCTGCCTGGGAAAGATCTTGTCGTTTTCAGACCGTCTCAGAGGAAATCATTACTAGGTTAGTTTTTACATTTTTCCCAATTGTATGTGATTTTGTGAGAATATGGGATTTAGGGGGTGTTTGGGTAAGCTTATCTGCTCATGGTTGTAAAACTCGTTAGGCTGTACTTGAGAGGTCGGCTACCTTGTAGTGAGTGATTGGCCTAGGCGGCGAGTACTCATTGGAATGTTTTTATATAAGTATTGAAGTTGTATGTATGACATGTAAATAGGACCATAGAATTGTTCATAGATCCTAGAAGTATGTTTAGAAACATTAACACACTTGTTAAAATATATCAAACTGAGTTTTGTACGAGTCAGCACCGAGCTGACCAAGTTTTGACCAAATTGAATCTTTTGGCCGATACTGCTCAACTCGCCCTGGTCACTGATCTTGTAGCTTGTAATCGCTGATCACTTTGTAGTCCGAGCTTTACAACATTGGGTAGCTTATGTCAAAGTGCGTTATACATTGGGATGTATTCGGTTTTTCCCTAATTATCATGTGTAGAGCAGCGTGAGTTTGTGAGAAGGATAACTGTCATGGGAATATGGGGTTTAGGGGGTGTTTGGTTAAGCTTATATTAAGAACTTACAGGTTGGGAAGCTTATGCAAAAGTGTTTATTAGTTATTTGGGGGAATAAGGGGTTTTTCGATAATGAATTACTGGATAAGTTAAGCATAAGGTTATCCATATACGTCTTGTTCTACATCAAGACAAGAACCACATATCTAAAGGCGTTAATGTTTTCTGAAGTTTGGTTATGAAAGTTACAAGGGTCACTAGTTTTTCTGGTTTACGCTCTACTTTTATCCTTTCTTAGAGTCCGACATATTGGTACAGCACAATTGCTTTAAGTGGTTAACATTTGAAGAGTCATCATTACTCAGTTTCTTTAATATAACACCACAGTTTACTGCGGTTCAGGATTAGATGTTCTGCAACTGCAAAAGCGAGTTGAATGGATCATTTTAAAGTTCATAGCCCAAATGTTTCTTCATATGACTCATCTATCTATGGTCTGAAGATGTGGATAAAAACTACTCGCACTCGTATGATCAGATGGACCGTTGGTTATGTGGAGAATTACAAGCTAGTGGACAATATATTAAGCAGAACGTACCGTGTGATTCAAGTGGAAGCACTCGTAAATCGTTTTGATTCAAGGCTATTGAATTGTTAGTCATACTATAAGGTCATTGTTTATGGTTTTCTGCTCTATGTTTACAATTTGGGAATGTATATGTTTATGCGACTGCTTGTGATTTGGTGTGATTGGTTTTAAGCTCGTTGCCTGTAGGTATACATCTGTTTTAGTTAGGCGTGTTCTTGATTCTACCTCGCATGTTGTGGTTTCTTGGAGGGGTGAGTTATTGTCTTATTTTCGTGGTTTGGGTTACATTTTTTTGTTGATGCTTAAGAGATGGGTTTGTGGGTGGGTAGAGAGGAGGGAAGCCAGCACGAAGGGGCGGTGTTGGGGTGTGTGTTGTTTTGTAAGGTTACAGGGGGCTTCCGGAGAGTGGCAGGAGGTTTCTTTCCCTGGGCGTGAGATATATCGCCGTATTGTGGTGTTGTATGGTGAGATTATGAATTGGGTAAGATTATGGAGTGGGTGTTGCTGTGAGTGATGTGAGGCGAAGCTGTTATGTGGCGCGGGGCTGGGGGAGAAAGGTTTGTGACTACTGCCCCCCCCTAATCAAACATCACTCACATACTTATTTATATAATATATGTATATCCCCCACTTTTCCATCTCCTACCATATTCCCACTAACCCCCTTCCACAATCCACATACCCACCACTGCTCCCCCCCCCCCCACCCCCCCCCCCCCCCCCTACAAAATCCTAGAATCAACTCACCTACCAAACAACCAACACTCCCTTGTAACACACCTCATTACATTTATCCACCCACCCACCACCCCAACCCACCACCCCCCCCCCCCCCCCCCCCCCCCCCCCCCCCCCCCCCCCCCCCCCCCCCCCCCCCCCCCCCCCCCCCCCCCCCCCCCCCCCCCCCCCCCCCCCCCCACCCCCCCCTCCCCACCTCTACCCCCCCCAACTTCATCCATCCAACAGCTCCCCCCCCTCTCCCAATTCTAATTAAAAAAATACCCCAATTTACCTTTTACCCCCCCCCCCCCCCCAAAACCATCACCAACCTCTGAGCCGCCCTAAAGACCCTCCCCCCCCACGTGTTGAATAGTGATGGCAGGAATCGGGATGAATCTCAGAGACATGATCATTTGCCGTTTTCGCTTAGCTTTTCGCACACATTCGCCGCCTACTTCTACTTAGTTTTTAGCAATCCAGCTCCACGAGTCCAGTCCTTTGATTTCCGCAAACATTGTGTCCGTATTAAATCTTAAGTCAAAGGCAAGCAGTTTTTTTCATTTCTTGTCTTTCTGATACTCTATTAAAATTATTGTGCATATTACGATACATAGACTTTTAGCCGAATTAAATTTACTATCTGCGTGTACCAGTTGCCTTCTCTATCCTGACTTTTAGCTGCGGGCTCTACTCGTCCCTATGTCTTAATAGGACTCGTAGCCCCATCAACCAAATTGTGCACCTGCCGTTACATTGTTGCCAGGAGAATGTACGGCCAATACATTTCTTAGGAGTTGTCTATGTAATGTGAATCCTATATTTCTGCATTTCATAAATGAAAGACATATTAGGGCCCTCTGAGGCTCCTTGGTCGTATCCCCCAGTGCACTACTCCCAATTGTTATTTTAATCTTTAGTCTTCTGACATATATGTGAGTCCATGAATGGTGCAAAACACTGGTCATGTTAGGTCTAACATATATAGTAGTATTCTTATGACTCGTGTTGTCTTCATTTTAGACGAGGATGCTTTGTAATTACCACGAGAGTGATCTGAAATTTGCGTCTTTCAAGTTTATTAATGCTGCTAATTCCATATATTTTTTCCACGTAATTTAAATAGATTAAGTTGTGTAACCATATACAACATTCATGCCTATTTGTGTGCTCTCTATATCTCACTCTTTTGTCATCTTATTCTGCCAGAAGACATATTCTAGACGAGACCATACTCAAAGTATGAAAAGATATATATACAAAATGTCCTCAGCCATTCTGAATGCTTGGTTCACTTGCGTTTTTATGATCATAGAGAAGAGCGTTGACAGAGTCTGTTTCTTCAATGCAGATTTATGCTAATCAAGTTCCATGCCCATGCATGATATATGATTGTGCTGTCATTGTATTAGTTTCTTGTGAGTTTATTATACTCTGTTGTATGATTTGTGCTTCGTTTCATATTAATCATTTTTTGATGATAGTACTGAAGGCATTCAGTATTGATTCTACTCATCTTAGAAATTCGTGCTTAGTGAAATTTAATGTATTGACGCATTCTGAGTTCTCCTTAATAGTTATTAATCTTCGCTTTTATAATTTGGTAGTTCCCCCCCCAAACTGTTTATCCTAGTTATCGTGACGCCATGTGTTTACGCTTGTTTTTGCTTGTTACTTGAACTGTATGATCTCTTTGTACAGAGAAGGTTTTTGGCTCTTATAATACCCTACCAAGACCACAAAATATGTCTTTTTGAGTTTTCTAGAATAGTGGTCCATTAGCATAGTGTGTTCATAGACGGGTCGTAATAAGATTATCGGTGTGTAGACTGAAATTTCATACTTGCCTGTGTCTCCAGAACGCTCATCTCACTTAATTCCGAACAAGTTAAGCGAGTCGAGTTTTTTCCACCCCCTATTCACATCACATAGATCGAGGATCATAAGAAGAAACACTTTTGACGAGCGTAAAGACCGGAATCAAGTGACGGAAACGCCGAACTAGCCTCAGCTATGTGGGACTTTTTTGGATTTATCGGGTTATATACGCAGCTGTTGGACGAGGAAGTGCTACGGCATTTGGTCACTTTATCAAGTAGTGTTACATGGCTGTAAACTACGCGTTATGTTATCTAAAGAAAACTGAAAATGAATGGACTTTCAAATGTTTAATTGCACTTAAACAATGTGCTTTGTTAGGCCCAAATATGTAGATGCGGAACTTATGAAAGGATACAAAGTGAGCGGTAAACCAGACAAATCTAGTGAACCTTGTAACTTCACTAAACCAAACTTCAGAAAGATAACGCCTCATAGATATGGTGGTTCTTGGATTGATGTCGTGAGTTATGATTAAAGGAGTTGTATTGTTTTGGATAACCATGATGCGTGTTAACTTATTGGTAGTACATTCAATTATCGCGAAAAACTCCTTATTCCCCTCAAATAACTAAATACACTTTTGCTTAAGCTTCCCCAACCGGTAAGACGTTCGTTTTTCCGTTTGTTGTGTCTTCGCTGTTTGATATTAAAGTGATAATACAACCAAAGATATCACAACTGTTTCAATTGTATGGGTGAAGGATCTCTATATATCATCGCTCGCTGCTTAACTACACATCTCTATGTTATTTGAACTGGGATTAAACCTGCCCCGATTATTCCCACATGTATATGCACTGTGCATTGATTGCGACCCAATGTTGTAGTTAGCAAGTGACTCTGGTCTACAATGTGATCAGCGATGACAATTGCTACACTAGATCAGTGCCAGGGAAGAGTTAGCAGTATCGGCCAAAAGTTCAATTTTGGTCCATAATTGGTCAGCTCGGTGCATGGACCTACGCGTTACAAATACTACAGTTTGATATTTTTTACAGGATGTGTTAATGTTTCTAACTGACTTATAGGATCTCTTGAACAAATTATATGGTCATATTTACATGTATACATTACAACTGCAAAGACTTGATAAAAATAATTCCAATGTGTAACCGCACGCCGCTGGGCACAATCACTCACGAAAGAGTGTGAGCCCCTCAGCAAAACTAGTGTGGTGAGAGGGAGAGGGGCGAGGGAGGGGGGCGGGGCCGGGCGGGGGATCGGGGACCGACCTCTCAAGAGTGGTCAGGTCCTAACGTAGATTTTGTTATACACGTTCGAGCAGAGAGTATGCTTACCAAACCCCCCATAAATCCATATTCTCGACAAAAATCAGCGACTATTGGGAAAAATGGTAAAAAACTAGAGTACCTAGTAACTGATAGTTTCCTCCGTGACGACGGTCGAAAAAAACAAACTAGCGTCCCATTTTTAGATACCAGACAAGATCACAGACGGTCTGAAAACGACAAGATCTTTCCCAGGCAGCTGCAATCCGCCAACACGTGTCTCCTCCAATATCCATCGAATCCTGTTATCACCAAAATCAAACACGTAAACACCTGACAACAAACGAAAACCTTTACACTTGGGCTATTTTTGGCAAAAGTAGCAGTAAGTAGTTGTTAGTTTTATAAAAGCACTTGGTAACTTAGTTGTATATGTAATAAAATGTAAAACAAAAACGCGACCTTTATTAGCATTTCAAATAGAAGCGTTTAAACAGAATCCAGAAGGTAAACGCAACAATAAGCATTTTATTCTAAACGCTCAACGTGTTAGCAGTAGTTATTTGTTCTATAAAGAGTTCAGGCCATATACTAATAGCCGTAGCTACAAGCTGTAAAAGCATCTAGTAACATAGCTTTATCCATAGATATAAACCGTAAAACGACGCACGTCTATTATTAGCTTGTTTCAAATAAACACAATTAAACAAAATCCAAACGCTAAACACGGCCTTAACTAAAACAACACAACACTCGAGAGTTCAGATTATAAACTAATAGCAGTAGCTACAAGCTAGCAGTTGTTCTATCTATTTATAAGATTATAAGTAGTGGGGTAACCGAACTATCCGAACCGAATAAACTAAATGACCAACCTATTTAACTAGGGTGGAATTTCTGACTAACAATCCAATACCCGTATAAGCATTATGAGTGAGGAGAGCTTACGTAATCTCTTACATTTAAGCTTCCAAGGTTGTAAGCCTTCAAAAGATTACCTTATAAAGCTGATACAAAATTTTTCAATAAATAACAGTTAGCTTATTTTGATGGGCCCTTATTAGCTATGAAAAATTGATAATCTTTCTAATGTCATTTTGATATAAAGCTTATTAAAATTTCAATCAGCTCATAACCCACATGGATTAAAATTAGGATTTGTGACAAGATGATGATGGATTGATCGTAGCGTTTTAAATTGGAGTGGTTTTGTGGTTTATGAAGATGGATTGGTATCGTCGTTGTTTTAAATTGGGCCATTTTTATTGAACTTTTATATAAGATGAAGGGTTAAAAGTGTACAATTGTGATAAGATGAAGGATGATAATAAACGCTAAAAGTGTTTTTTTATATGATTTATGAAGGGAGTTTTTGTTTTTAAAATGAAAGTTGAAGGAATAAAAGTGTAAAAGTAAATAAGGTGAGGATAAAAAAGTAAAGGTGTTTTCTTGAGTGATTATATATTTTTTTATACTATATTTGGTTTGAAACGTTGTCGTTTTGATAGTCATGCTACAGTACCCGGCTTATTGGGCTCTCATTTTGGGTCGACCCATTTGACTTTTTTTTAAGTAGGCAACTTTAAAAAAAAAATTCTCAGCACAAAATAATAATTTTTTTTACAAAAGTACTGATTTATTCAGATCAAAAAATATCCGCGACATGAGGCCAAACACATAAGCCCATATAAAAAAAACAAACTATTAAACATGAGACCAAAAAATAAACCCGCACAAAATAATATAAAAAATTGCTCGGCCAAAATAGGAAT
>BQNB010054165.1:29074-39663 GCA_026074375.1 Tanacetum coccineum | reverse complement strand
AAGCTCAAGATTTAAAGACAAAGACTTCCGTTAACTCTGATTTAAAGCTTTCAAGATGAGGCATAGTATGAGAATGTTGGCCAAAGACACAAGATGGAATAGACGATAAAGACAATGTCAAAGGCTCAAAGTCAAGATCACAAAGCATGAAGGAACAAGCCTACAACAAAGAACAAAGAGAAAGACCAAGACCACATGAGCTTAACGAAAAAAGCAATCTCATTGATCTCATGAAGGAGTGTCATCAATGAACTCACTTAGGGGGAGATTGTTAGCCTCAAAATATTAAGTCGAACATAAAGTTCGTCCATTATGTATGTTAGTCTCGGTCAATCAATTAGTTAACGTTGTAATAGGAAAGTATCAGGAATCGGGCTCGATAGTTAATCTAATATTATATATGTTTCGGGTTTAATCCCAAGCAAAACCCGAGCCCGGGTCCTAGTCATATATCCTGAACGTCACTTAATGTGTCGAGGTATATAAGTAACTTTTCCACCTAGGAAAAGAGAGTTGGTTTCATAATAAACATTTCACTTTTCTATTTTCTCTCCCATCTCACTCTCTCTCTTCTTTCTCTCTCTATAGAAAATCATCTCACTCTCTTTCTATATTTCTTGATCTAGATCTGTATATGATATGAAGTGTATGTGTTAAAGGGATCCTACAACTATTCTTCTCTTCAATATCAAAACTAAAAGTCTCAAGCTCAGGTAAAGAATCATCAAGATAAGAGAGAATTGCATTGGTCTCGTCTAAAAGAAAGTCACTACCCTCAACGAGGATAGGAAATGCGGAGAAAAATTAAATTATAGCTTTAGAATTTAGTTCTTTCGGAGGGCGAGGAGATGAGTTATCATATGATAATTTCTCAACAAAACGACTATATAATATATATAATATATATAAGGATTTATCAATAATAAATCCTAGATCGTTTAAGCTCAGGTTGTTTAGACCTTTATCTAGGATAATATCAATGTTCATAAGTTATAAAAACAAAGCGGAATAAGAACAAATATATTCAACAAGGTGTTCTTCATTAATAACCAAACGTTCTTCATAGCCCCAATTCTAGATGATCAATTCTAGAACGGTTACTCTAACTAGTAACAGGAATCATAGATTCTTGAGGCTAAAACAAACAAACCCTAGGCGTCTACATTAGAGAACTCACACCTAATGTCTCTTTATATAGTAGGTTTACAAAGGATAAGAACAAATATAATTCCCAACAATCTTCCCCTAGTTGATAATGACAAAACCAAATAAGCACAAACTTCCCCTGAAGTTAATATACGAATGAAACTTCCCCTTAATCCTTTGTACCATGCCATACCAAGGATCTACAAGTTGCCAATTGTCAAATCTTCTTCCCCTTTTTGTCAATATCAAATAGGAGACTAAAGTATGCAACTTTGATCTTTACAACTACGAACCACTATCACACTTCTAATCCAGCCTTCAACAACTCAAATTACCCACCATGACGCGCCTTTAAGATAAATGAACTTGGGCAGTAAAAACTTAAACTAGCAGTAGTAATAATAACTAGCAGTAGTAAAAACCTTCACCTCGATGTAGCAAATAAATGGTTAAACATTTTAACATTAAGCTTCCCCTGAAACCCATATGTTAACGATTTTTAGGTTTTCACAATTGGTATAAGAGCATATCCTTAAACGATCTAACGATTATTTATTATTCCGCTGCATATTTATATTATCTGTAAAATATATCCTAGATGGGCTTAAACGATCTTCACAATTGGTATAAGAGCCTCGTGGCTCTTGATCTAGGATCACAAGGTTTGTTTTGAAGTCGTGTTCTTGATGAAAAAGAAGTAATGAATCTCTGTTTGGTGTATTGGTGATTTTGGTGAAATTAGGGTTTTTGCGACACTTTAAAGCGTCGTCTTTATACTTCAAAAAAAAGACGACTATGTTCTATTCAAGATCCAGGAAGTACAGGTACACGACTTCAAGTGTTTTTGGTCGTGACAAGGGTTTGATACACATCAAGAAGAAGAAGCAGCAGCAGTCGACTACTCAAGAAAAATTAGGGTTTCAGCAAAACCCTATATTCAGTAAATGCAGAAAACGTGGTCTTCAGGGTTTCTTGTATTCTGTTCGTGGACAAAAGAAGACCCATAAGGTTAAAAAGAATACACCATGGTTGTAGCAGCAGGTTATGGTGATTGAATTATATAATCAAAGCAGGCTGCGAGTGAGTTTGTGTTAATCAAGCAGGTTTATCATTTGGGATTTAAAGGTCTGATGGCATTCGATTTATCAAAGCATATTAAAACATGGTATGGAAAGATACATGGTATTCATTAGTGCTGCTAGTATATCTTTATTATGCTTGCCATGTTATTAACTTAGTACTAACTCATTTATAGTTAAATCCTAGCGAGTAGTTACATAACGTGATGCTCGGTTTGGAATTACTTATGTATGCCAATGTTATTTACTAACACGCAATTTTGGACTTAAACCATTTTGGTGATGGCTCGCTGCCAAATGTTAAATAATGCTGCATTCGGTTTTATTGTAATGCTGTCAATGACAGATAATACTGCTATCCTTATAAGAGCAAGTCAGAGCGGCTGAATTGTTTTATGTCTCAATCAATGAAAGGTTTTTGTATTCCGTGTTTTATTGAATAAGAAGCAACAATATTACCATGATTTAAGAAGCAAGACAGTAGGTATGACATGTTATTTTATATAGGGTTTAAGATAAGGTTTCTTGATATACTGATGATTATTGTGTTTAAAAGGAACAATACAAAAAAGTTAAATACTTGCCTTAGTTTCATCCGATATCGTACAAAGAAGAGAGTTAGTACTGCTAGTTACACCCGATATCGGACAACACACACACAGAAGGATCTCGGACAGAACTAACAGTTTTTTTCAAGGTTATTTGTTTTTGGTGTTTCTGTCTGGTTTGGTTTACATGTTCTTAAAAGATTTAAAGGCTTGTATTTATTGGATTAATTGGTTACGAAGAAGGTTAATTATCACTTATTTGGAGTTGAAATGGATTTTCACAGGTTTGTGTTTTATCATATCTTAAATGGCTTACTACATTTGGAGGTAACTTGTTCGTGCTTAGAAACGATGTACGAAAGAACTTTAGATGTACGTAATCTAGCAAAGGTGTGTGATTTACATACTTATGGTGCTTAATGCTCACATTTGCTATCACTTTAAGGAGTTACGTTGTTGTGCTCAGTGTCTCATAGAATATAAGGATTTTGTCAAGAGGTTGCGATCTACTTATATTTTACAGATTTATTTATGAGTTCGAAGTCACGTGGATAGTACAAGATATAAGACACAACTTTTGGTTATTCTACTTCAGTATCAAGTTTATTATACTTAGTTTTCTTCATCGGTAATCATTACATAGAGCCTACAGAATTGAAGATTCAATAAATGGTTAACATATGAGTTTCAGGGGAAGCTTAATCTTAAAATGTTTAACCATTTATTTGCTACATCGAGGTGAAGGTTTTTACTACTGCTAGTTATTATTACTACTGCTAGTTTAAGTTTCTACTGCTCAAGTTCATTTATCTTAAAGGCGCGTCATGGAGGGTAATTTGAGTTGTTGAAGGCTGGATTAGAAGTGTGATAGTGGTTCGTAGTTGTAAAGATCAAAGTTGCATACTTTAGTCTCCTATTTGATATTGACAAAAAGGGGAAGAAGATTTGACAATTGGCAACTTGTAGATCCTTGGTATGGCATGGTACAAAGGATTAAGGGGAAGTTTCATTCGTATATTAACTTCAGGGGAAGTTTGTGCTTATTTGGTTTTGTCATTATCAACTAGGGGAAGATTGTTGGGAATTATATTTGAGTTGATAAGACAAAACAAGAATGAAACAAGAAGGACTTAAAGGAAAAGGACCTAAATCGACAATAAGAGATTCTTCAAGCTGGTGGAGTATATTCTACAAAAGATGGAAGATATCAGAAGATACTAAAAGATATGCTCAAGAAGAATAAAGATAAAGATTAAAAGATTTAGTTTCCTTATTGTATTTATTATCTTCCTTTGTAAGTCATGATCTCTCCCTATATAAAGAGATCATAGACATAGGTTTACAATATCCAGAAAAGTGTGTGTGTGTACACAAGAAGATGTAGACGTCTAGTATAGAGTTGGTGTAGCCTCAAGGTAATCAAGGTTTTCCTTGATCCCTGTTACAGTTCATTGATGTAACCGTATTATCTTGATCAAATAATATTGGGGCTGTGGTGAATGTTTGGTAAAACCTTGTTATGATAATATTGATTCTATGTATTGAATATTCCGTCTATGTTATCATTATCCTAGATTAAAGGTCTAAACAACCTAGAGCTACAACGATTTTTAGGTTAGTGTGGATACCTAGTCAATGTCTTCACATTATTAAGTACGTACAGTAGTACTTATGCAAATTGTACACCCTTACAAAACCCAAACGTAGGCGAGTAATAAGTGGAGCTTATCCGAAGTTGCGTGTAATCAACTCAAAAAACTTTACAGATCGAAGTCCATAATCCGACATGCCTAAACAAATCGAGCACAAATTAGCCAAGCACACCAAATCATATCACGATAACTTATGAGTACATTATCTTATATATCAATTTTGGCCTTAAACGATGACGTTTTGCGTCATATACTACAGTGACCGCTACAGTGTGTTTTTCAACGGCCCAAGAAACAAGCAACGGCCCAAAGTGAAAAAAAAATCCCGGTGGCCCAAAATAAAGAAATAATGAAAAGTTATAAAACGGACCATCAACTTTTAACCATTTACGACTTTTTTATACAATAAATTTTATTTATCATATATATAACATATATTTACCGATTTATTCAGATAAAAAAATACCATCGTGAAGATATTCGAATTGCGAACAAAACAAGCCCAATATTGCAATACTTCCGACGTACGCACGATTTTATAAAAAATGTTGAAGTTTAATATAAACAGAAAAAAGAAAATTTACAAAACGCACCCTCAACTTTTAACTATTTACGATTTTTTTATATAGTAAACTTTATTTATCAAATATGTACCACATATTTACCGATTCATTCAGATAAAAAAATACATGTAGAAAGATCTTCGAATTGCGAACAAAACGAGCCTAATATTGTAATGCTTCCAACATACGTACGATTTTATAAAAAAATGTTGAAGTTTACTGTATATATATTTAAAAAAAAAACTTTCAAAACACACCCTAAGCTACCTAATAACTTTAAAATAAACGATAGGGGTCAGAATCGTGCAATTCTATAAAAGTTTAAATTATATAAATAATCTATACGTTTTTGCAATGCTCAGTGAAATAAAAATACATGTGCTGCACACAAGTCAGTCCCACCGCAACGCACGTACACATTCTCACTCAATATTCATTCGAAATCGACTCGTAAAAAATTATGCCTCGCAAAAAACCGCAAGGATATCTTATCTTTTTTGTTTTTTTTTTATTGCTTGTTATCCATCTTATTCACGAATGAGACATTCAGTTAATTATCTAGAACAGTTTGTATATAAGCAACTTATATTTGCAACCAAAAGTACACTAGCAGGGTATCCGCGCGTTGCATCGGCGGGTACCTTGTGATTAAAATTCAGATGCCAACAAAATAAAAATGATAAACTGATTAACCGGAGAAAAATTAAAAAATGACATGAGTCCGACCCGATTCACATGTTTTTACCGGTTTCGACCGATCCTTCCCGTTTCGTATTCGGACGGATTTTATTGGATAGTCGAACCGATGGCGACATCGATTTCCGGTTGAACCCGTTGGTGCAGTTTTCAAAACCATAGTTACCATCAACTAGTTTGCATATAATCTGTATTAAGCTTCATACCCTTTATTAGTTTGTATAATGTGTATAATAACATTTATTAATTATCATTTTAGGAGTGTTTTAAAAATACAATTAATTACTATTTTAATTATTTTATTACTTGTAACATATACATGTAGGAAAGAAATGTTGTACATTATGCGTTATAACTTGTATTACTTAATTTTTCTTGGTATTAAATTAAGAGAGGGTCATTTAATCATTTTTGCTTTATAAGTAGTATAGATTTCGAGTGATTTTCAAGCAACTTGTTATTTAAAATTAGACGAGTACCCGCGCATAGCGGCGGAAATTACTAACGGAAAATAATTAACGATATACGATACTGTGTTAAGTGTTTTGTGTAACATTTAAAATAGAGCGTGAAAAGATCAAAATATAATTGCAAACGGATGTAACATGCGATAATTAAACTAAAGATAAAAGAACATTTATACCGGAAGCCAATTAACGATATGCGATATTGTGGTAAGTGTTTCGTGTAAAGTTCAAAGTAGAACGTGCAAATATCAAAATGTAATTGCAAACGGTTGTAACATGCGATATTCAGCTCAAGTTTTTCAACATTTCCTAAAATACTATTTCAACAATGTTGAAATTTCAAGAAATGGCTAAAATACTTTTTTCAACAATGTTAAAATTTGAAGAAATATGACTAAATGCTTTATATAGTATAGATAAGTGTAATTTCCGTAACAAATTATACATTTAAACTCTTTACACAAGAAAGTTAAAATAATACTATCTAAAGTTACCGCCAACCCATCTACACAACTAATTAACAAAAATATAAATGTCGCTTAAAAAATTACATAACATATCATTTTAAACATTTCCTACAAACTTCAGATTTTGACGAGCAAAAGCAAATTCCACCCATCAAAATAGCAGTATCAGGCCGCACCTGTAAATTTATAAGCACAATAAAGAAACTCATATTAAAAGAATAAAAATCGTTAGAAAACACAAAAGAAAAATCGTTAATAAAACGCTAACGAAATATAAAAAAACATATAAGTGGTTACATGACCAAATTAGTCTTCATAACTGTAAAAATTAGTGGTTACATGACCAAATTAAATGTGGTCATTTAAAGCATTCAAACTCACTTGAATGTGTCAAAGTTGTTACAAACATTTAGTGTAGACTTTGAAGGTTGTCAACATTTCCTAAATTATATAGCATATGCGTGTAGACTTTGAAGGTTGTCAAACATTGCCTATATTACACTACAGACTTTTAGACTTTCAAGAATAGATGTCAACATTTCATAAAATGTATTTATACTTTTAACATTTCAAGATTCAAGAGTTTCAAGAATTCAAGAATGGGTGATACATCCTTTATAATGTAGTATAGATAAACAAAAAACCTAAAAACTTAAAAAGAACTTACAACAGTAGATATGGTGGCAGCAGTTTCTGATAGCAACCTCGTTTCCGACGGCAATTCCGGAAGGTGAAAATTTGTGGCCATATACAATGGCTGAAATAAAATATGACAAAGATAATGAATAAATTAGTATGAAAACATGATAGAAGTGGTTTACGATGATACGCATAACATGATATTTAAAACTGGGAATCAAAACGAAAGCAAAAAAGTGTGAATGTGATAAAGTTGGATATTGAAAAGAATAAGTGTTTATGTTTATGTGTGTTTTTCCATGCAGTTGTGATCCATATTTATAAAGGATTTACCTAAATTATAGTCAATGAAAATTATGAGAGATTAATATGCCCATTATCTTTCATAATTAGCCTCTTAAGAATTAGTGGTTACATGACCAAATTAAATGTGCCCATTAATATCTTTCATAATTAGCACATTAATCACTTTGGTGGCTTGTACATTTAGTTTTCAAAGCTTGTACATTTTTAAGTTTTTCACTTTTTGTCTACACCCATTATAATGTAGTATAGATATAGATAGTAAACAAAACGAACATCGAAATCAGCATCAACATTTTTTTATTTTTGAGTACCATTGCTTATGTTTCTTTTGCTGCGATATGGTTATGATCATGCTTGAATGAGTTGTTTATATAGGTATGAGGCTATTAACAATTAGCATTTCAAATTATCCGAAATTATCATTCTGCTTCTGTACGATTTTAATGTGATAGCATTCAAATTATCCTAAATTAGCATTCTGCTTCCATACGATTTTAATGTGATGTAATGTTTTCGTAAATACGATTTTAATGCTGGGAAGTGCTAGATCCACGCCCATTTTACACATACAAATTCCACACCCATATGTGTCAAACAAATATAGGTAGTGGAAAAAAGAAAGAGAAAATTCGATAGAATGTGATTGGTCTAAGTTACATGCCACATGTGCATGTGAAAGTTTTTATGTGAGTTAGAAGTGGATCTAGCATTGCTCTTTAATGATTCCGTACGATTTTAATGTGATATAATGTTTTCTTAGATAGTTACAAAATTTAATTTCTACTTTTTCAAAAATAGGTTAAAAATGATTTATAATATAGTATAGATACACCAACTTATTTTTACACGTTTGACCCGTTCATGATAAAGACGTGACATAAATCTGACATATTTACAAGTAAATAGATCGACATTAACACTCATTTGTTCATTTTATGATGAGAATCACCCATTATGTGAAGATCGAAACCACCACGATATGCCCATGAGATACCTTAAAAGATGTAGAACCCGTATGTGTCGCCACACAAACAATGATGAGTAAGTGTAACCCTGAAGGCGAGCAGAGCCACTAGAAGACAGAACAACAAGATCTACCGATTTAGGGGTCTCCATTTCCATTGGTATGATCAAATCTGAGGATCTAGAAGGATTTCCAAGTATCAAATCAAAATCATGAGTAACCGAATCAGGAGCAAGACAAGGAAGCGTTCCATGAAGATCCGAAAGTGGATCATCTGTGTTATCAAGAACACGAACAACTTCTTTTATAGATGGTCGTTTATGGAAGTCATGAAGAACACACCATAGCCCTATAACCATTAGACCTTTCATTTGTAGTTCATCGTAATCATCACCTAGTTTTGGATCAGCGCCTTCCAAAACATTGCCCGCTTTATATAAGTTTTGCATCCACCTCACCAAAACTTTTTTATCATCTTCAACATTAGGATCGATGGTTCTTCGACCTGTGGCTAATTCCAAAGCCACGACTCCATAGCTATAAACATCTGAATGTGTTGTACTCGTGCCATATAGAACACATTCGGGGGCCACGTAGCCTCTAGTGCCGGTCAAAACCGGAAATTCTATTGATGTACCATAATCAACAAGCTTGGCTAACCCAAAATCACCAAGTTTAGGCTCGAAATTATAATCTAACAATACATTATCTGATTTTATATCCATGTGCAAAATAGATTGTGCACACTCTTCATGTAGATACCGTAGTGCCTTGGCTAACCCTTGTGCAATTTTATATCTCACATCCCAAGCTAATGGTGGAATCTCCGAGTTAAAAAGATGAGTATCTAAAGTTTTATTCTCCACGAGCTCGTACACAAGTAAGAGTTCACCTTTTATCTCATGGCACCAACCAATGAGTTGGACTAGATGTTTATGATTCGTTTTGCTAGTGGTTGTTACTTCCGCTTTATACTCTCTGATACCTTGTTCAGATGTACTTGAAACTCGCTTGACCGCAACAACTCTACCATTGGGCAAAAGGGCTCTATAGACGGTACCAAAACCTCCGACCCCAAGAACCTGATCTTGGCGAAAGTTGTTAGTTGCTTTTGACAATTCTTTGAAACTAAATTGTCTTGGAGAGCATGATTCAAATGTTTCAGTCAAGCCTTCTTCTTCGGTTCGATCGACACCCTCATTTGGTCTCTTGCGCTTACAAAAAAAATTGAATACAACAAAAACCAAAGATAAGATGATAGCCGTAGCACATATAAACACAGCTATACCCAAAGATAATTTTACGACCAGGGGAAACTCCGTGGCCCTAGTAGTAGGGGTGCTAAGTGAATTATTCCTAGTAAGGACTAAGCGTAGTCCTTCACGGTAGTTCCTAGCACCTCCTGAGTTAATGAAAAATGACAAGTTACTAGAGGTGTTGGCAGGCGGTCTTGTAGTCGCGTTATGACCATGAACAAGTTCGACGCAGTTTTCTTTCACGATTCTTCTACTTCGGCTCCAAATATTCTTCGGGGTGTCGAGTTCAATGTGTTGGGTGGAGTTGCATGGTCCCTCATCGTCTTGATTATGATTGTCTGGATTAACTTTGGCAAGATTAAACATGAAGAATGTTGTAATTATTAGGAAACAAACAAAGTTGAAGGAGATAGCCATGATTGGTGATGGCGAGAATGCAAAATCTCAGAGTTCCACTACGAGTATAAATAAAACTTTTAGCCATTTTGAACTGTTGAAGATAGTCATGGATGACATAATTTTCTTTGAATTGTATTAAAAAATAAAATAAAAATTTAACTGAACAATAATTTTGGGATAAAAATTTACTAAGTGTATAAGACAGTGCTATATGGCACTTGGCGGAACATAGCACGACGCAATATATCATCTATATCTATAATCTATAATCTATAATCTATATCTATAATCTATAATCTATAATACTATATAAAACATTTATAATGTGGGACCCATTAAAAATTAAGATAAAGAAGTGCAATCTTGATCATCCATCTTATTTTTTGGAATCACATCAAAAAGTGACA
>BQNB010054165.1:0-21208 GCA_026074375.1 Tanacetum coccineum | reverse complement strand
TGACAGATTTTGATTAAACTAGCAAAGTTTGAAATCCATTTAACAAAACCTTATTACCAGATAGTAAATAGCTTATAAAAGGCTTATAATTAAGCTTAACTATGTTTGGTTTTTTAGTGATTTACCAGATAGTAAATAGCTTATAAAAGGCTTAACAAACATAAAATAACAACTTATAAAGCTAGAATCTAAGACCTATAATTAAGCTTAACTATTTTTGGTTTTTTAGTGATTTTTAAGACAATTAATGAAAAACTTAAGATCTACAATAACTAAGCTAAAAAAAAACAGATAATGATGACTAATAGGCACTATAAGACACAAATAAGCAACTAGAAAGCAAATCTAAGAAACTAATAAGAAAATAAGTAAACTAAGTAAACTATTAAGCAAATATTAAGCTAGAAATTAAAAGTAATGAAATTAAATGAAGACTTACTAAAAGCTTCAGCTAAACAGAAGCTTGTGCTCAAATGAGCTTATCAACAGCTCTGGCTTATCCTAAGATAAGCCAGTAAAGTCCATGGGAGCTCTTCCATTGTAAGCTCCACTTTCATAAGCTCTTAAATCAATAAGCAAAGGTAATTAGGTTTAACTGATTTCTAGTTTAAGTATGATTTAAGGACTTGATTAAACAAGCTCAATCACTAGCTTATAGACTAGTGAGAGCTAGACTAAGCTTATATGAGCTTATGAGTAACAGTAGCATGAGTATAAGAGCTTATGACAAATTAAGCTTAAAGAGAAAGAAACTTTTCATTAACTAACTTTTGATTACATTAACTGAATTTGAGTACAATGCTTGAAAAAGGAAACGGAAAATGAAATTTACTCAAGCTAAAACTAAAGCTAATTTAAGCTAAAAATATTCATAAAGCTAAAAACTAGAAAATTAAAGGTTCCTTGTGTGCGTGAGGTATGCTATTTATAGCACACTACTGAACCATCTAGCCTCTTTTTCAGTTAGACGCGCATTGATTTCTTGGCCATTGATCTTTTGCTAATCATTAGGAAGCAATCTTATCTGTTAGATCTCTTTGGTCATCACACGAATTGCCAACGTGGCATTCCGTGTGATGTGACCTTGTGTTACTTCTGTGAGTGATAGAAGAGTAAAACCCAACATTCCCTTGTGCTTCTTTGCCTTAGCCCGATCCTCTCTTGATGAAATTAACCAATAGGAGAGCTTAGATGATATCAAACCCTGCCAACGTGTCTATTAGCCCATGAATTGTCCTTAATGACCCTAGATTAACAACACCCCTTTGATTTGACTAGTGGGTAATTCTTGAAGACGGGTGAATAGTAACAGCATTTCCCGTATTTTTTTAACTGATGCTAAAAGGGGGTTAGTTTGGGTTATTGGCAAACTTGGTCCCTCTGTTTGTGAAGTGAAATTGCAATATAGGTTAAGTGTATAAATTCTTTTGATAATGGCAAGATAAGTCCCTGGACTTATGTAGTGGGTTATAGGTTTAGGTTTTTGGGCCGGGTTTTGGGAAATGGGTTTGGACTTTGTTTTTGGGTAAGGGTTATAAGGTATAGGGTTATTTTGGGTTAAGGAAAGGTTAGGGCCCATTTAGATTTAAAGGACCAATTTTGACATTTGGTAATTGTTGAGGGACTGAAATGGTAACATTAGGGTTTTTTGTCATTTTGTTTTTGACATTTGTTGACCCATAGTTGACTGAAGGTTAACTTTTTGACTTTGGCTTCCGGCTCTTGTACATTCTTCCGTTCTCGTGTCCGTGTTTGTTTGATTTTTGACGGTTTTCTCGTAATTTTTGTCTTATCCATACCTGCACACGCAAAATACAAAAACACACATATCTTTGCCATTTTAATCATGTTTTTGGTATTTTAGGATCATTTTTGGTATTAAATGGATGTGTGTTTTCACACATATCACTTGTTCTTCTAGAAAGGTTAAATTCACTTAAAACGGGGTTAAGTTGGGATGTAGGGTGAAAGGGGGAAGGAGGTGAACAGTAAATCGCGCCCTTTTCTTTATATCTTTTGAAGTTTGACCCGGGGTAAAACGGGGGTTGACTTAGGCTTATATAAAGGGAATGGGCCACGTTTGGTTTATTTGGGCTCGGGCTTGGTAAATGGTTTGGGATTATAATTAAGGAATAACGACTGTTAGTCTCTTAATAAAAGAGGACTAACGGTGTTAGTGATTTAGGGTTTTTGGTGAGATTTGATTTAACATTAAGGGCTCATTTAGGATTTTGAGGGTTTTTGTCATTTTGTGAGTCGACCATTGTTGACCAGGGTTGACTTTTGTTGACCATAGCTTGATAATTCCCGGCTCATGTGCACTCTTTCCTTCTCGTGTTTGGCTTTGTCCGTTTTTGCTTTGATTTTTGTCTATTTCTTTAATATCTGTACCTACACATACGCAAACACAAAAACAAGCATATATTTGCCATTTTTACATGTTTTTGGACTTTTAGGTTCGTTTTATAAGGTAAAAGGTATGTGTAAAATAGCACATACCAAAATTCCCCCATACTAAGGTATTGTCGTGTCCTCACGCAATGCTATAAGTAAGCACTTAGAAAACTAAGAATCTCGACCCTCCTCGACTAATTACCTTAAAAAGTAGCTAAGTGTTCATCGAGGTGAATTAGAGAATCTAGAGTTTAGAGAAGCCTCATTTTTACCATTATTGAAGATATACGCTTATTACTACAAATATTTTTGTTTTTCTCTTTTTCTCATTTTTTTAAAAACTTTTTTTTAATATTTTTTAATTTTAGCAACTAACTAATTTGACTTTCGTTATTTTCATAACCGTTAGGGATCACAGAACAAGATGCATTTCGATCTGAAAATGCCTCCAAAAAGGATAAATTCATCGTCCTCGACTTTTCACTTCCTCCAAACCAAGCTTAAAACGAAATCACAGTTAAATATCAATTAAAATGCTAACACTACTCATATTTGCAACTTGTGAACTTGTCACTCCTGACAATTATTATATCTTAGGTGAATGTGCTATTTTGAATTTCAACCGTGGATCAACGTTTTTGCAAAATTCTATGCTTCATGTTCCACCCAAGAATAATGAGTTTAAAGGCGAGATCATCCCATGTAGCGACTTTCGTCTCGGCACATCCCAACCTTGCGGCTAAGTAACCAGGATTTTAACACCCCACAAAAACTAGTATCGGGACTCACGGACTTTAGGTTTCAAAATCTCTCAAGTTTCCCGTATATACATAGCTTAAAGACTTAAAATAAAATAGTCAAAGTTCAAAAGCATATTTAAATTTAACAAAAAGAAATCTATTTATTAATTCAAACTTAATTTTAAACATATTATTTATGTAATTGTAACCCTCGACCTTTTAGAAGGCTGCAACATCGGTTGTGAGCCGGCAAGATGCAGCAAACTTTTATCAGTCTCGGATTTTTATTCTTACTATGGGCTTTTATTACTTTATATAGAGAAGACTTCTTTTTGAAAAATTCAAGTATAATTTTGAACTAAGACTAAAATTTTTGCTATATACTACATAAAAATTATTGATTTAAGTTTAATTTTCAAAAATAGCATGTATATTAGTCCGGTTTGGAGCTTATGAGAGAAAAAGCCACAAATTACATACATGAGCTCTTAAGATTTCTAAATAATCCTTGTTTAGCATCCAACTCATACTTAACTCTATCATTTTTTGTTCTTCGCGAAAATCCGCGAAAATGCTTAGTCTAAAAGTTAAGAAACAAGCTAGAGCTCAACACGCTCGATCGAGTCAAAATTTATTCTTATTCTACCCAGCAGGAAAGTTAAAATTGTGACAAAACACTTATTTTATTTTTGAAAATTTTTAAATTTTTTCATTTTTTTGAAATTTTGGTGGTAAAAACGAGATTACGTGAAAACAATGGCTGCAGGCACAATCAAATCGATAGATTATCTAAGCCCTATTTAATTTGTATGAACTTCAGGCCCTAAAAGATTAAGCTATCAAAGCCCAAAACAAAGAAATAGCTAAACCATAGAACCACAAACGAACCTAAAAGCATCGAACTAATTTTGATTTTGAAACGAATCTACGCAAAAGAGATTTTAATATTCTAGTTAAACAATTATTAAGCCGAGTGAAATTTTAAGCTAAGACTCAACCTAATAAGCTAGGCTTATACGGATAAAGACACGAAAAAAAACAAGATATAAGAGCAAGATTAAAAACTTTTATAGATTTAAGCTAAATCTAAACTCGAATAAACCATAAGATTAGCTTATTCAAAACTAGGATATAAGGTAAAAGTAGAACAATTAGCAATTTATAACAAACTCGAAAATAAGCTCAAGATAAAAACTTATCTAAAATCTTATTGATTGAAACTTATAGAGAAAACAAAGGATGAAACGAATAAGCTTTTTAAGCTTATTCGATCTACACTTCTTTCGCTATAAGCAGCAAAATAAGCCGGAAATAAGCTTATGAAAATCTTATTAACAATAAGCTTGAAAATAGAAGAAAAGAAATAGAAATAAATCACGAGTAATTTTAATCCAAACACCAACTTTATTTTAGCACTAATAAGCTCAAACGTATTACAATAAGCTCGAACTGACAAATAAGCTAAATCTAACAATAATAAGCTACAAAATAAAAATAAGCTAAATCTAACTCTAATCTACTCCTCCACTAAAAAAAACTAAAATCTAACCACCATAAAATGTGGGGGTGGAGTAATATTTATAGCTATGTAAATTTTGTCCAATCATTGGATACTTGATGAGCCAATCATTGGCTGAACTTTTCATTTCACACGGATAGCCAAAATGCAACATTTCGATCGATCGTTGAGAAGCCGCCACGTAGCCTTTTTAACTTGCTTAAATGCTACGTAGCATTTCATTCTGTTTGATCATATTGTAGTGCACATTCGAGACTTATAATTTCCTTTTCCACATGGAGGTCTAAAAGAGGCCAAACAAAAGCTTGAGTGGAGAATCACGTGATAACAATTCATTTATTTCATCCGCACATGAGTTTCATTGCATTTTAATTCTTCATACACTTGTTTCATTCTCTCAATTGTATGAGCAAAGAAATGCCACGTGGCGTGCTCTAATTTGTCCCTTTCATTTGAGTGCTCGGTCACATGGCTCCTCAAGAATTATGTATCCATCACGTGCCCATGACGTGTGGATGATGTCACAATCATCAAAATTTAATATCTTTTAAAATCTTGCGCCTAAATTGGGCTTAGAAGTAACATGGGTTGGCCTGGCCCGTTAAGTGGGTTACGAGCCGACCCAATAAAATCCGAAGACACCGTTGGACTCGTTTTCTCGCGCTCTTTCCACTCCCGTGCTTGGTTTTGTCCGGTTTTGTCTTTATTTTGTCCTTTATTGCATATACGGTACCTGCAAATACACAAACACAAAAACAAGCATATATATTGCATTTTCAACACGTTTTTGGTTATTTAGGGTCATTTAATTAGGTAAAAAGTATGTATAAAATAGCAAATACCAAATTCCCCCATACTAAGGTATTGTCGTGTCCTCACGCAATGCTATAAGTAAGCACTTAGAAAACAAAGAATCTCAATCCCTCTCGACTAATTACCTCGAAAAGTAGCTAAGTGTTCATCGAGGTGAATTGAAGAATCAAGAGTTTTAGCAAAGTCCCATTTTTACCATTATTGTAGATATACGCTTATTACCACTAATATTTTTTTCTTTTCTTTTTCTCATTATTATTATTATTTTAGCAACTAACTAATTTGACTTTCGTTATTTTCATAACCGTTAGGGATCATAGAACAAGATGCATTTCGATCCGAAAATGCCCCCAAAAAGGATAAATTCATCGTTCTCGACTTTTCACTCGCTCCAAACCAAGCTTAAAACGAAATCACAGTTAAATATCAGTTAAAATGCTAACACTACTCATATTTGCAATTTGTGAACTTTTTACTCCCGACAATTATTATATCTTAGGTGAATGTGCTATTTTGAATTTCAACCGTGGATCAACGTTTTTGCAAAATTCTATGCTTCATGTTCCACCCGAGAATAATGAGTTTAAAGGCGAGATCATCCCATGTAGCGACTTTCGTCTCGGCACATCCCAACCTTGCGGCTAAGTGACCAGGCTTTTGACACCCCACAGAGACTAGTATCGGGACTCACGGACCTTAGGTTTCAAAAACTCTTAGGTTTCCCGTATATACATAGCTTATTAAAAACTTAAAATGAAATAGTCAAAGTTCAAAAGCATATTTAAATTTAATAAAAAGAGATCTATTTATTAATTCAAATTTAATTTTAAACATATTATTTATGCAATTGTAACCCTCGACCTTTTAAAATGCTGCAACATCGGTTGTGAGCCGGCAAGAGGTAGTAAACTTTTATCAGCCCACAGTTTTTATTATTATTATTATATATTTTTCATTTTTCATTTTTTTTATTTTATTTTTTTTATTTGACTTTATATAGAGAAGACTTCTTTTTGAAAAATTCAAGTATACGTTTGAACTAAGACTAAAAATTTTGCTATATACTACATAAAAATTGTTGATTTAAGTTTAATCTCCAAAAATAACACGTATATTAGTCCGGTTAGGGGTTTTCTTTAGAAGACTATCACATCGGTTGTGAGCCGGCAAGAGGGAGTAAACTTTTATCAACCCACAATTTTTATTATTATTATTTTCATCATTTCATTCATTCATTTTTTTTACTTTATATAGAGAAGACTTCTTTTTGAAAAATTCAAGTATAAGTTTGAACTAAGACTAAAATTTTTGCTATATACTACATAAAAATTGTTGATTTAAGTTTAATCTCCAAAAATAGCACGTATGATTAGTCCGGTTAGAAGCTTATGGGAGAAAAAGCCACAAATTACATACATGAGCTCTTAAGATTTCCAAATAATCCTTGCTTAGCATCCAACTCATACTTAACACTATCATTTTTCGTTCTTCGCGAATTTCCGTGAACGCTTAGCCTAAACGTTAAGGAACAAGCTAGAGCTCAACACGCTCGATCGGGTCAAAATTTATTCTTATTCTACCCAGCAGGAAAGTCAAAATTATGACAAAACACTTATTTTATTTTTGAAAATTTTTAAATTTTTTCATTTTTTTGGCTTTACATAGAGTTGACTTATTTTTGAAAAATTTTACAATTTTTTTATTTTTTTTTTGAAATTTTGGTGGGAAAACGGGGTAACGTGAAAACAACGGCTGCAGGCACAATCAAATCGATAGATTCCCCCCATACTAAAACTACACATGGTCCTCAATGTGAGATTCCCCCATACTAATTTTAATACATAATTTTGATATAAAGGGGTCTCTACGCAAATCTAAAAGCCGTTTATTAATTATGCTAAAGATAAACGTTAGTCGATAAGATTTTAGGATATCGGATTCCCTAAATGAAGCTGAGGATATGAAGCTCGAATGTATGAATGGACAAAACCATGAACACGAGAGGCTTCAAAATCCAGGCAATCCTGGACAATAAAAATTACAAAACACAAAACACGAGAAAAGAAAGGCTAGCCCCCTTACATCAAATGTTAGAAAATAGATAAGAGATAAAAACGCTTGTTTTTGTTACACAGAGTCCACGAGCTTGACTCGACCCCGAATTAAGTTGTCCATGGGGAAGCAAATGGAAAAGAAAATCTCAATCGGGCTTTCATTAATGTTTGGATAAACATTAAAGCACATGAAAGTTCCATCCCGATGAGATGCCACCGGCTCTAAGTGGAGATGCCAGGGTCAAAAATGGTGTCTTCACTCCCGGTGGAGAGAAGTAAAGGAGAATCCACAGGGTAGGTGCGATACGGGAGAAAAGTCCGAATGACAAATGTGAAGGAATCGTCATCTTCAATATTTTGAGAAACATCAATCTCACCTCCCCCTGGGTCAAAACATTCATCTTCATTAAGCTCATCAAAATTGTTTATCACGGGTGCATCGGGCTCAATGTCGAAGGTAAAACGCTCATACTCAGGAATAGGATCATCGTTAAGTAAGTTGTCAAGAAAAACGATATCCCCTTCCGAGTCTAAATCACTCTCAATACCCGGAGGTATCGAGTCTTCCGAAACAAGAAATGTATCAACCTCCTCTACAAGAAAGTCACTATCCACAACTGGAATAGGAGAAGAGGAGGGATTTTCAAGCACAAAAGGAATAAACGGAGTGAGTTTCAATGCTTTGATCTTATCAACGAGAAGATTTACGTTTAATAATTTCTCACGAAGAATCTCGTCCTCTATTTGAAGAATATCATTGTCAATTTCTCCTTCTTCTTCATCAAAATCGTCTTCATCAAAATTGTCTTCATCAATTCCCGGTAAAATTGGATTAATAAAATCGAGTTCACCGACGAACTCCTCGGGAAGAAAATCAATCTTAGGAGATGTGATCGAACTATCTCGACTAAGCAAAGAGTTAATAAGTCCACATTCGGCATCAAAATGATCACAAGACGGCACATCACAAATATCTTCGGAAATACCCTTAAACTCACTTGGGATTGGGACAAGGTTCTCAACACTAGACTTTTCCGTTTCCGGAATAGTGTTAAGATGCTCGTCCCCCATACTTAGAGAGTTATCGGGCTCCTCGATCGGTAAGTCTGGTGTGATTTCTTTAGGCTTTCTATATATAACAGTATACTCATCATCATCATTATAGAAGGTCGGACGATTCCAACTTGGACTATTAATAAATTCAGATAGTTCCTCATTAATATTTCGCACATCTTCAAGGAGTTTACTCATCAATTCTTGAATATCTTCTTGTTGATATTGCTTGTCCGTAAAAGCATGCTTAATTTTGGAAAATCTCTCCCAAGCTACCAATAAAACTTTTGGCATTTCTCCAAAAGATATACGACTAAACTTCCTTAAGAAGGTTTGAATAGCTTTCATTAAGTCTTCTCTAGCTTGCAACACTTCTTCACTCGTTTCTTGAGGAGAATGATGAATGACGGGATACTGCGGGGGTTGAAATTGGTCAAAACCGGAAGAATTAGAATTAGATAAATTTTGGTTCATCGGTTGACACTGAAAAGTCGCGTGAGGACCCCCGCAGTTCTCACAACAAAGATATTGTTGTGGAAAACTTGGTAAAGTTTGTGGAAAATTATTATCGAAGTTTTGATCGAAACACGGGTTCTGATTGTAAACAAATGGAACTTGAGGTTGACAATCATAACCATAAGAATACGTCTGGTACTGGGGTTGTGGAGGGTAGTCGGAAAAATTTTGAGATTCATTGAAAGAATTTGGATTTGGATTATAATCGAATGAATTTCCATCTCTTGAAGCGCAAAATGAACAAAATCCTCCTCTTAATGGGCCTTCACACCCACAACAAGTGACTGGCTTTCCATCACCATAAGTGCAATTTAAACAAGTTCCAAGTAGAAGATTAACACCACACTGCGGACACGTACATAGATAACAATAAAAGCCATCACATGGTTGTCCACACCCCGTACACTCACGTTGGTTAAATGACGTCATAAGAAAGAATTAAACAATATAGAGGATAAGAAGAAAGAATTAAACGGATAAGAGGTAACGGAGAATATTTTTGGGCTTTTGAAAATAATTCATAAGAAAAGGAATTAAAATAAAAAATATTTTTGGTAACCGAAAATTAAACGTGCACGGTAGCTCTCTAAAAATACGTACAAGAAAGCGGAGGAGTTGGTAAGCGCGAGGCACTATTTAGAATAACCCTTCTCCTTTTGGGTGATGTTGATCAAACCCGCCTTAAACTTTCCTTATAGCACGTAATCTAAAGGTGAGCCGTAACAACGATTAACAAATGGTTATTTTTATATTAAAATAGAAGTGTAAAATATTCACAAACGGAAAATAACTTCACAAGGAAGGTTCTTCAAAACACTAATCTTCGAACGAAACACGATAATTGTAACACACTTCCCCGGCAGCGGCGCCAAAAACTGATCCAATATAAATATATATAATAAAATATATAAAATACCAAATAGTAATAGTAGTATAGAGAGTATCCCGTTTGATATGACAATTACTTTAGGAAAAGTAATAGTTTATCTCCCGGATGTCGTATCCCAACGAGAGATGAATTTGAAATCCACGAAAGCGTTTTGTTTGATGCTTGAATATCGATTTTTTTTCTGTTTTTGGTTCTAAACTAAAAATTTAATTAAATTATTTAAAAACTAGATAGCAAATAGCGAGTAATTAAACGAAGAACATATTATAAAAGATATGCTTGCTAAGTGTATTGATTAGATCCTTAAGTGTGAATTAAACATACAATTAAGTCCTTATTGATGAACCAATATCTTTCTAACAAATTATCTTCTCACAACGTTGGCTTATATTGAAAACAACTCTTATTAAGATATCGATTACTAAATTATTACCTAATTATTCTTACGGCTTTTTCCCGCTCGAATAACCAAAACAATAATTTAAGTAATATAAAAATCACTAATCAATATTTTCTCCTCTTTATTAATCAGACTTAATTCTCTAAACAATTTAACACTTAACAAGCATATATAAAAATCTACTCACTACACATATTAATAAAACTAACACTAATCAACAAAGCAAACATTTTTAAACTAAATAATAAGCTACAACTACTAATAAGAGAAAAGGAAAAGAAAGAAAAACCCGATTGAAGAAAATGGAGACGAATTTAAACCACCCGATCTTATAAACTTAATTAAACACTAAAGATTAAAACTTTATTAGTTTTTATGACTACTTAGTTAATAAAGCTACAAACTTTATATACTAAATAGCCTTAAAAACTAAAAAGCTTTAAACTTTAATAGTAAAATAAGCTTATAAGACCCATAAGCTCCTCGCCTAAGTGTTGGATAGATTTCATCAACATTAAAACAAACAAGGGTTAAGATGAACAAGATAATAATAAGCTACTAAGACAAAATAAGCTAGATTTTATTCTAAAGACAATAAGCTAATAAAAAGATGAAAACTTTAGATCTAAATCTACCCAAAACTAAGGTGTTCAATCAAGCGAACTTAGATCGAGTATATTTAAAGATTTAGATCTAAGAAAAATAAGCTAGAATTAAAAAGCAACAAACTTTATGCTAGAGAATAAGCTAAAAATAATAGATCTACTATTTTTAGATCTAATCCACCCGAAACTAAGGTGTTCAATCAAGTGAACTCGGATCGGGTATGATTAAGGATTAGATCTATATAAAAAAATAAGTTTGAGTAAAAATAAGCAATCGACAATAAGCTAGAATAAGCTCACTCGAAAAGCTCTAAATCGAAAATAATATAAAATAAGCTAGTCTAAATAAGCTATGGAAGTAGCTTATTAGAATATAAGCTTAAGAGATGGGATCCAAAAAGCATGAGCTTATTTGGAAATAAGCAAAAGAAAATTATAGGATTAGGAAAAGAATAAGCCATAACAAAATAAGCACTTTAATCTTCAAAACATCTTCAATAATAAGCTAAAAATCTTGATTACAATAAACTAAAATAAGCTTGAGAAAGCTTTTACAATAAGCTAAAAAGACATTAAAATAAGCTATACTACTCCTACACTATAATTGTCGGGAGTAAAAAGTTCACAAGTCGCAAATATTAGTGTTAGCATCTTAACTGATATTTAACGGTGATTTTGTTTTAAGCTTGGTTTGGAGCGAGTGAAAAGTCAGAGACGATGAATTTATCATTTTATTCTTAATAAGCTGAGCATAACTAATCCTATATTCTTAATAAGCACCTATAAGCAAGAATAAGCTCAAAAGATAAGCTAAAAAACTCAATAGATCTCAAAACGATTTCTATAGTCTAAGGTTTAAAATGGAGATCTTGACAGCTACATTACCTACTTTGACACTAAGAATAAGATACAATAAGCTAATGCTAATCCTAAAAACTAAAAACAGGTTGAAGAACTAATATCTTATGGTTTGAATTATAAAATATAAACTATGAACAAAACTTAATCAAACATATAAAAGATATTTGAAAATTGGATTTAGATGCTTGAGAATATTATTCACACCTCATGAAAAATTGACTAAAGGTTTTACAGAACAAGTGCAATTCTAATATTAACCTTATTCTTCTGTATTATGACTAAATTTAACACTATAGCCTCTTATTAAGATCTTAATCAAATAAGCTGCATTAGAAACTATCTTACCACAGATTTTAACTATTGTTACAACAAATCTTAAACTTAAATTTAAGAATATAAAAACTAGTTCAAACTAACTTTAGACAAATTTGAAACTTAGTTAAAACTGTCTTTAAGAAGCAAGTGGCAAAAGCAGTGCTAACAAATGTTTTGGTACCGCTATGCCATACCACTCCCTTAAAAAAGATTCTGGCATTTCTTAACAGGAAAATTCAGCTAAGATTTGTTGTAACGATTAAGCAAAAATAATTAAAGTACAATTAAAGCAATAACTAACAGGAAATTTAGAACAATTAAGAAAACTATTAAACTCACAGAATAAGCAAATTTGATTAATAAGCACAAGAAGCTTTGATATGAAAAATGGGGAATACATCAACTCCTTGCTCAAAACAGGAGAAATAAAACCCTATTAAGCTCTAACCTACCCAGCTTATCTAATAAGCATTCTAAAATTCCTATAAGCTCTTCCATTGTTTAGCTTATCTTCCAAAGAGCATTCCATTCCAATATAAGCAAAGGTAATAAATCAGCATTATAAAAGAGGACTTGAACTGATTTTTAAGTAGCTTAAAAGGTAAATGAGAACTTATAGCAACTTATTAAACCTTCATTTTAAAGCAATTTTAAAGCATAAAAGTAGATTGCAAGGTAAATAATACGAATTTAAATGAAACTTGAATTTTATTAAACAAACTTGAGTTACATTGCTTATAAAAGGAAATACAATTAATTGAAAGACAATAAGATTGAAATAAGCTGAAAATAAGAAACGATATCTACTCCCCCCCTAAAGATTTCCTATCCTAGATAGATTCAGCTGATTGTGATCCTTCAGCTTATTTATAACATTCGTGAGGATCCTTCCTATGCCTCCCATACAAATAACCCTCATAAGCTCCTCCCATCTTTATCATAAACCATCCAGCTAATAACTGCCTTCAACTCATCAAATCTTGAAGTTGATGCCTTCCAGTCCTTATAAGCCATGAGCTTACAAGGGTATTGCCAGGGAGTGGCATCCTTTGTGTTAGACGTGTCAGAAAAAAGGTTTCTATAAGGGTTAATTTTCATTAAACGAAGGTAATTGGAGCAGGGTAATTGTGGGGGAAGAGGATAAACAGTAATTAGGTTTGGCACCTTTTTTTTCCTTTATATGTTTGAGTTTAACTGAGTTAAAACGGGGATTTGACTTAGGGCTTTAGTTGGGTTCTTTGGGCTCAAAATGGGACCCAAGGGTTTTGTTTGGTTAAATAGTTTTTTTTGGGTTTATAATAAGACTTAACGATCGTTAGTCTTTTAATAAAAAAGGACTAACGGTGTTATTGTTTTAGGGTTTATTGGTGAAAAAGATTTAACAATAAGGGTCTTTTTGGTAATTTGAAGGTTTGGTCATTTTATGGGTTGACCATGGTTGACCTTAGGTGACTTTTTGTTGACCAATTCCTAGAAAACTTCTCGGCTCTTGTGCACTATTTCCTTCTCGTGTCCGGCTTTGTCCGTTTTTGCTTTGATTTTGTCCATTTATTTAATATACATACCTGCACATACACAAACACAAAAACAAGCATATATTTGCCATTTTTATTATGGTTTTGGTCTTTTGGGTTCGTTTTACAAGGTAAAAGGTGTGTGTAAAATAGCACATACCAATTTCCCCCATACTAAGGTTATTGCGTTTGTCTCACGTAATGACTAATAAGTATAAGCACTTAGAAAATTAAGAATCTTAATCCCCCTCGACTAATTACCTCGAAAAAGTAGCTACGTGCTCATCGAGGGGAATTAAAGAATCAAAAGTTTAGAGAAGCCCCGTTTTTACCATTTTTATACTCTTATTCCTACACATATTTTTTTGAATTTTTCCTTTTTCTCATTTTTTTTGTAGTTTTCTTTTTAAGCAACTAACTAACTTGACTTTCGTTATTTTCTAAACAGTTTAGGGATCATTAGAAAACAAGATGCATTTCGATCCCGAGAATGCCTCAAAAAGCATAAATTTCATCTGTTCCCATACTTTTCATAGCTCCCAAACCAAGCTTTAAACTAAAATCACAGGTTTAAATATACAGTTAAAATGCTAACACTATCATATTTACCAACTGTGACTTTTTACTCCCTGGCAATGATTTATAACTTAGGGTGTAATGTGCTATTTTGAATTTCAAACCATGGATCAACGTTTTCCAAAATTCTATGTTTCACGTTTCCACCCGAGAATAATGAGTTTGAAGGCGAGATCATCCCATGTAATGACTTTCGTATTGGCACCATTCCCCCAACCTTGCGGCTAAGTGGACTAGCGCTTTTGACACCTACAGAGATAGTTTCGGGACTCACGTACCTTAGTTTTCAAAACTGGACAAAACCGAGCACGGATTTGAAAAGAGCGCGAAAAACCGAGGCCAAAGGTGCAAAAAGATTGAAAACGGAGCTAAAACGGACATTTCCGGATCGACTCGACAACGTTTGTGCATTTAATGAATTCAAGACGAAGTCAAAGTCAACCCCGGGATACGGAATGGAAGAGCGTGAAAAAGACAGCCAAATCAAAGCCAAAGTCCAAGAAAGTCAAAAGTCAAAGTCAACCTGAAAAAGTTAAAGGTCTACCCACCTAGTGGGCCCGGGTCAGCCCACTTATATATTACACTCAATTAAAAGCCCAAAAATTAAATCCTGGCCCAAATAATCAAAACTGGCCCAATCCCTAATACCCTTTAACGATTGTTAACCATCACCCTTTTATACTCACACCGTTAGTCCTTCAAGGAGTAACAATGTTAGTCCAAAAGGACTAACGGTGCAACCCCAACCTAACACCAGGGACCAATTATGCAAAGTGCAAGGACTCTTAGCACATAGCATTCACTTTGGGGGTGGCCTTATTTTGACAACTCTCATCCAACTTATACCTGCAATCAACAGTGTATATCTCTCCCATTTTTCCCTGCCATAACACCATGTTGTCATATGCATCAACTAGCACCACCACAACTGCCAAACCTACCAGCCCCACACCTGTGCTAACCTTGGTTCCCCCCCATACCATAAAACGGACAAAACCATGGTGGCATAATCTCCTAGGTTTCTCTTGGACGATTAATTTCAAGGTTGGATTTAAAAGAACTTGGGCGCAAAGAAAACTTAACGGTCAAGATTGGAAGTTTGAAGCTTACTCAGCAAACTGCACAACAAACACAAGTGTGAGAAGCAACTACAGTATAAACAGACTCTCACACACAGAAGAAAAGGGGGGTCATGTAGGAGTAGATTAATTTATTTTTTTAAATGTTTTTAAATTTGTATTTTTAGTTTTTTAAATGTTGTCATTTAAGTTTTGAAGCCTTGTACTCTTTTTACTATTAATGCAAAATTCAAGTTTTTAAGTTATCTAAAATCATGTCTTTTAAATTTTATGCACTCAAGTAATTTCCTGTTTACAACTCTTTTCCATAAGCTCTTTTAAGGTTATACAAGTTGTTTTAGTCATAAAAGCTTTTACAAAAGCTTTGTATGAATGTACTGTTTCATTCAGAAAGGAATTTGGAATTTTAAGCTTTTTGGAAGATAAGCTGAACATGGAAGAGCTTATGGGTTTAGTAGAGTGCTTATTTATAAGCTAGGTAGGTCTTTAGAGCTTATTTAGGTCCTTTAATCCTTGTTTAGAGCAAGGGATCAAGTAAGTTTCCTTTTTCATATTTTGCTTATTACTGTACAAGTGCTTATTAACTGCTTACATCTGCTTATTTTGTTCTTATTTGTGCTTATTCATGTCTCTATATGCTTATCTGTCTCTTTTTATTGCTTTGATATCCTTGGTTTTAATTATTATGCAAAACTGTCTTTTATATGCCTAATCTGCTTATTGCTTAATTTCTTTTTTATAGTGCTTATTGCTTTGTCCTTTTTGTTTATTTTAGCTTAACTTTGCTAGGTAAACATCTGTTTTTAAGATTTTTTTTCTTAAATTGCCCTTTATCAGTTTTAAAATGCATTTTTACCACTTAAAGGGGTGTTTGGCACTAGATGCAAAATGGGTCAATTTGGAGCTCTTATTGATTTGGGTCACTAAGGCAAGATTAACAAGCTTTATTAAGTAAATCTCGTCTGTTTTGAAAGGTTGTTAAACTTAGAATTCTCTTTTTTTAAAGTCCTTAGTAACCATTGTTTTAATATGTGGTTTTATTAGTTTAATGATTTAGCTTATCTGTTTAGTTTTGATTTAGTGCTTTGTGTTTACATTTTCTTTATTGCGTGTTTTGATCTAAAATGCAGTGAAAACTAAGTGCATTAAGTTATCAGGCAATCTGCCCATTTGTAATTTTGAGTTTAAAAACGCACAATTTATTCAAGTTAAGTTCTTTTAATAGTTCAAATCCAAATTTCAATATCCCTATTTTCTATATAATTTTTCCCGTGCGGCGAACGCATGATTACCGATCTGAATTCTGTTTTATAAGTAGTTTGTTAGTGTATACATGAGTGTTTGGTGCATTATTTTTAGTTTTATTTTTACAAGCTTTTTCTAGCTTAAATTTGGCCTGCCATTAGCAACTTTGTGTCTTTTCAAAAAGTTAAAAACTCCAATCAGCAGCTACTAAGTATCTCTCCCTTTTTCATTTGCCTATTTCATGGATTAAATGAGTTTCAAATTTCTTGTTCTTTGCTGTTATAAAGAGCTTAATGTTCAGGCTTTTCAGTAGTATAAGTCATATGCCCATAAGGATCTTTTTAATAGCTTAACATAAGCCCAAGGTACCCTGTAAGGTTGTTGTCATTAACAATTTTGGCCAACTGCTTATTAGCATTTTAGGGCTTATCAGTTTGATTTCTTGGCTTTTTTATTGTCCTAATTGCTATTAGTGGCTTAGTTATAGTTGTTATCCTTTGCTTCTTTCATTTATCATTTGCTTAAAATTGTTCTTTAAAAAGCTTGTGTTTTAAACATATGTTCTCAAAGATAAAAGTAAGCATTTTGTCCAGTTTTCATTGAGCTTTTCCCAGCTTATTTAAGATTTCATAAAAGTTCCATTATAAAAATCAGCTTATCTTTGTCTCTTCTTTAGTTTTGTAAAAAAATTGAAAAAAAAATGTTTTTCAAAAAAGGAGGCCACAGGGGTCGAACCTGTGACCTCCCCTTTAACTAGCCAAGCAATTTAACACAACACTCTGCTACAAAGTCGCCCTTGGGTCTTTTCTGTCAAAGCTTGCAATCTTTATTCTTTTAGCCCTTTTTTCCCTTATAAGCTTATAAGTTGTTTTAGCTTATTAACTAGCTTCTTTGGATAAGCTAGCTTTCACCACTTATTTCTTATTAATCCTCCTGTTCCAGCTATTTTCCACAGATTTTTTCCCGATTTTGTTCCTATTGGTTTACTATTTTTAATCATTTTTTCTTCTTTAAATCCGTTTTTTAATTCTAAATAAATACAATAAAAGTCAAAAAACTATCAATTCTTTTTTTCAAATATTTTCTTTTATCATTTAGTATAGGAAAATTGATTTACTTTCGTAAGGTCAAAATTTCAACAATATGTTTTTTTCACAGAACGAGAATTCGATCCCGTTCTCCGTTTTCTCTATGCGTTTAATAGTTTTAACACCTACGTTATTGGTTTCTAGTTTTTTTTTATTCTCTTACTTTTTCGACATTTTAGGAAATTAAAAGTAAAAAAACTCACTTTAGGTTTTAATTTTGAAAAATTTCGGTATTTTTAAGTGCGTTTTTACGTTCCGTTTTAGGTTTTTAATTAGATTGCTTTCGTTTTGGGTTTCTTTTTATTTTGTTTGTTTGCGTTTTTTTAAATTGTAGAAATAGAATCCAATCAATCTATTGATCAATCAAGCATAGTCCACAAAACCCCAAACTCGATTTTCAAATTCCCGCCTCGACGGGAAGAACGACCTGGGGAAATTTCTGATTCTTACTTTTGGATAAAAGTAATCGAATGAACTTACCGGCTTCTTACGTATTATATTTTCGTGTGATTTTTCTTACTACCTTTGTCCTCAAGGGTAGTTTAGGAATTTCACGCGGGTGACCCGGGTTCGATCCCCGGCAACGGCGCCAAAAATTTGATACGGGTCCGAACACACTATATATATAGTATATAAGTATATAAGGATTATATCAAATAATAGTATAGTAAGTATTTTCCGTCGGGTTCTAGAAACAAACTTTTAACCAAAGTTGTCTCAAAAACCTCCCGGGTCGTTTTCCCTCGACGAAGTGTGAATTGAAAATCGGTTAAGTCCGTGATCGCGCGTTTTGAATGGTTTAAAATGATTTTGATTTGGGTTCCTAAATCCTACTTGACATATTGAAAAAGTAAATTAAAGCATAAAAACGAGCAAAGCAATAAAAACAATTAAACATGTAAAGCATTAAACAAAAATGAGTATTTAAAACGAGACAAATAAGCAAGCATAATAAATTTTAAAATTGCAAACTTCTAAAAATAAATCCTACATTAAAAGAAATTATATATTTATTTATTATTATTTTTATTTATTTATTTATTTATATATATTTTTTTAAACTTTAATCTAAATAAATGTCGCAAATTAATAATCTCTAATCATATTTTAAATCCGCACTAATTTCTAAACACTAAATGAGCAAATAAATCAACTAACTAAATATGGCAAACGTTATAACATCAAAAGATAAAAATAAGTCTACACTAAGCATGGCAAAAATTCAAATAGGCAAACATATTATAAAACGATAAAATAAATCTACACTAATTAATTGAAAAAGGATTAGAAAATGGAACCGAATTGAAGAGCCGCAAGTAAACGAATTCCACCCGATTTATTTAGCTAAAACAAATAATTAAATTCGGTCTAGCTAAATAAACCCTTAAGCTCCACGCCTCATGAGTTGACCGGTACCAAAAATAACACAAAAATCATAAACTGTTAACATAATAACAAATTTGCACATATACTTATTAACTGCTAATTTAAACCATACGGCCCATATAGAACTCAACTAATCATCCGAATCCTAAATTAATAACTAATGAAAGCTCAAATCAATTTCAACAATTCAAACTACTAGTCCATAGTTCTAGCTAGCCCAATTCCAACATTTTATTAATCAAACCAAACGGCCCAAGACGAAATAACAGGCCCAAGCGAATTCTACAACCAAACGTGGCCCTTTTGCTTATTGTGTAAACCAAACGTACAGCCAAAAACTTATTAATGAAAAGGATTTTAAGCTAACAAGCTTTATCACAAAATAAGCTAATAAGCTATGACACCAAAATAAGTCATGATTTTAAACGAGCAACAAGCACGAGTTACTAGCAAATCTTAAACAAGTCTTATAAAACAATAGTACCAAAAATAAGCACACGAGAATTTCTAAAAACTACAACTAGTTTTTGATCAAATAGCCATACTCGAAAAGTTCATAAAGGCAAATAAGCAGTCATGATTTAAAAAAAATAAGCTTACAAATCAATAAAGCACAAAAACTAACCGAGATCTAATCAAACTGAGCAATGTGCCAGCGATAATCAATAATAAGGACACAAAAATACCAACTAGGATTCTAAATGAACTAAAAGTACTTTTTCTACTTCATTTTTAACTCGAATAAACTCATTAACAAGATAAAAGTAGATCTACATGCTTTAAGCACAATTGAATTTGAATAAGCTATTAAGAAGCTTATTAAATCAGAAAATATGAGCTTCTAATTAAACGAAAATGATAAAAGCATATAAATAAGCTATACTCGAGCTTATACGTACTTATTACAACCGAAATCCTTTAAAACTTATAGAACAAAATCGAATAAACTTTTGAAAGCTTATTGAAAATGATTTTTAAGCTTTTAAAGAGATTTGAAGGGAATAAGCAGAAGGAATAAACTCACAGAAATGCTTATTTAATAAGCTCAAATGCAAAGAAAGATCTAACGAGAGAATAAGCAAACAAAGTAGCAAATCGAGATCTCTAATCAACTTCAAACCATATTTAATACATCATTACATTAAACTTGCGAAATAAGAAACGTACAATAAGCAGTTAAAATAAAATAAGCTATTACAAACTTGAAATAAGCTAAAAACTAAAAATCTAAACTAATAAAAACTAACTAACTAATACCCCCCCCCCCCAAAGTGAGGGGAGGCGAGTACAATTTATAGGTGGAGAAGGGGTAGAATTGTAACTTCCAGTCCAATCATTATTTGATAATTAGCCAATCATTGGCTGTCAAATGAGCTCACACGGATTAAGGATAATGAAACAATGATCCGACCGATCATGACGTGACACGTAGGCTTTGTAAAATGCTTCATTTTGACGCAGCACTTACGTTCGTTGGATTATACTATATCGAAATGAATTTCAAAATGAAGGTTAACACTTTGCTTCGCCACTTGTCTGCCTCTCATTTGCTCATTTCAATAGATAATGCGCTGTCACATGATTTCTTGTGAATTAATTCTACCGCACGTGACCTTGATGCACATATTAAACTTCATTTCCATCACAAAATAATTGGGCCTGGTACGCATGATGGGCCAGGATTTAATGGGCTTTTCTTGAGTTTAGACTAGCTTAAATATGGGTTGGCCCGACCCATAAAATGGGTTACGGGCTGGCCCAATAATATCCGAGGGTACCGTTGGACTCGTTTTCTCATGCTCTTTCCAATCCCGTGCTTGGTTTTGTCCGATTTTGTCTTTATTTTTGTTCTTTTCTTGATATCCGGTACCTGCACATACATAAACACAAAAACAAACATATATTTGCAATTTTTATTATGTTTTTGGTCTTTTGGGTTCGTTTTACAAGGTAAAAAGTATGTATAAAATAGCAAATACCAAGGTGCAACCACAGGAAATGCTTGGTGTTCGAGAAGGGAAAAGAAATTCGAAAGAAGATCGAGAGATTCTTATCCGTTGGAAGAGTTTACCCGAATATGAATCTACATGGGAACCTTTCCAACTCATACAGAACCAGCTCACAGACTTCCACCTTAAGGACAAAGTACTTCTTTGGGAAG
>BQNB010054164.1:0-39663 GCA_026074375.1 Tanacetum coccineum | reverse complement strand
CTATATATAGGATAGTTGTTATCAATTGAAGGCAAGCAAATCAATTAGCCTTCAATGGTGAATTATCATATTCTAATATGTTCTTCATGGTTTCTTGTGAAGTGCAGGCACAAATACGTCGTATCTTCCTTGATGGATACGGCGTATAAAGTGTCAGAATAGTATTCTTTAGATTTCTTTGTTTAAGCTCCAGAATGCGTGCCTTTTAGCTAATCTTCACAAAGTACTCCATAATTACTGCAAATCTCAAATATAAACGATTAAGTACCAATTCTCGCAATAATTATACAAAATGGATAATTTACATGGGATAAATGATGCTATAAAAGTGACTTTTATTAATGTCATCATGGGTATAAGATTTCGGTTTCACCACCATCGTTACCATGCAGAGTAGCCTCGTCTGAGATGAGGTACACATGTTGTTCTTGGTTTAGTAATGATAACATGTGTATGTTGATTGTATCCGTTGTTTTGTTCTTTAGGCAGACAATGACCTTATTTTGCAAATCTTCTACGACATGTCTTTCAAAGGTTTGATCGTCGTAAATATAGTTCTGTGATTACGGCGTCGCAATCTGGGATGCATAATTCTTTTGGAATTTGCACTAGTGAAGAATTATTGCTGTCTGTTTCCATCCGATTCTCCTATATTACCATCGCTAATATGTAGATGCCAGATGAGAAGCGTTGGACATGTTGTTTTTCATATTTTGTTATCTCTGGCTGTGACAATCGCATGTTCTGATGGAGAGTATATACTTTGAATCCGGTCCATAGGTACGATGCAGTTATCAATGCATCAATTATTTCTGGTTTTGAGGCTTTCTTTTTGACAGGCAGCGTTTGTCTGAAGTCTCCTCCTAGTATAATGCTTTTTCCTCCAAAGAAAGTGTGCAGGTTATCCAAGATGTCCCTTAGACAGTGGTCAAGATCCTTAAAGCAATGACGATCATTCATTGGCGCTTCGTCCCAAATGATTAGATCGGTTTCCCTTAGCAAATCTATAAGTTGGCTATTTTTTATGTTGCAAGTACACTCTTCGTGCAAGTTAAGTGGATTTTTGAATAGGGAGTGGGCTATTCTTCCCGATGGCAACAACAATAATGCTATACCTGAAGATGCAACCGCTAACACTATTCTCTCTTCTGGACGTAGAACACATGATATGGACTTCCACAGAAAAGTCTTGCATGTCCCATCGTGGCCATACACAAATATTAGTCTTTGCTTATTGTTGTTAACTGCATTCACCACTTCGTCGAGTATCAGCTTTTGGTCTCCGTTGAGTTTCGGTAGGAGTGCATCTTTGTATTTTAGCAGGAGTTCACGCTTATAGTTTATTTCTTCCATTAGAATTTAGTTTTTTAGTATATCCAACAGTCGCCTTGGGGGCATGGGTAATCCAAAATCCTTCATTGTTCTGGAGTTTGAATTGAGGACCACTTTAATTTCAAACAACGCACCTGCTTTCATTTTTGTTTCATTTTTCTCGATTTTTGCAATTTAAAGTATTCTCAAAAGTTTGCGAGGTATGTCATGAGACATCTGTTTCCAATTTTTTTTTGCCATAATAGCGTATGATCAGACACGTCACAAAACATGAGGATCTGTATGAACATCTTTCTTAGTTCATCAGATGAAGCGTGTAAGGCAGCCTCTTCTAGTGTGCTTACCCATTCTTAGTCACCGCCAATAAGCCCTAAAGCTTCACATGCTACTCTATTTGTTGGATATACTATGTCATTTACCGTTCGTATCTCTCAGAAAGATCTGCAACCTTTTTGGTAGAATAGAAGAATTCACTAATAGATCAAATCCCCAAGACTTGGATGTATATAAGTTAGCCTCCCGATGACAGGTTTATTTAATCTACGCCTCCGTTGCCAGTATTTATCAGTCACGTGCCATGTATATTCCAAAGGGAAGTTTAAATATGTTAAATGTCGTCCGTCAGTGTAGCGCCTATTGTAGTCTAACCATTCAGTCAACGTTGTTTTCTTTTTCGTAGGGTTATCAACAATTACTTGGAGTATGTCTTTACTTCTAAATCTTATCTGTTGCATATTCTCCAAATGCACAGCAAGAGTTAAAACAGTTGGATCTCGAAAATGAATGGGAAATTCCAAGATTCTCCAACATGCTTCATGTGGGTTGATGTATCTGGCTTCTACAAAGTTTCTTATTTCGTCAATTTGAATGGTTTGAGTATTGCTTGTAGTTGCGGTTGCACCGATTGGTGTTGTTATATTTGCAACAACACAGTCTGTCCCCTTTGATATATATTTGAAGAGGTACTTTATAAGCATCGTCTATCCACAATACTCGACGTTTATGTGCGCATAATACCTCATGCATAATGTTTTATTGTATGGAACAACGTAGCTGTTGTCAAGGAGAACATGTTGTCTTTTTGTATCAATGCCAGTATCTCTTCGATGGTAATGGACGAATCTATCTTTGTCAATGTAAGTGGCACCAGAATATGTTTTTTTGGAAAATTCCGATTGCATATGTTTTCGTCCTTCATGCACGGAGCATTTTTATTTGCCAAACCACATGGGCCATGCATCATCAGTTCTGAAATAACTCTGTAACCATCAGGATCTTCTGTTGGATCCGATAGCTCGGCTGAAATATATATGTCAACATCGCTATCCTTATGGACTTTAGAAGCTGCGGTCACCCATAACAATGAATAGCAGTATGGGAGACCACGCTTCTGAAATTCAATCGTGTATAAAACTGCGTATGATAAAAACACATGTAAGTGAATGTTTTTACAGACATAATGTAAATGGAAATGACGGTAGGTACCAGAATGTTTCATATGTACATGCAGTTATATCGCCGAAAGGTTTCACGTTTCATACAAACATTATGTAGTCACGTACTTTTTGTTCAAAAACACGATCAATAATATCAGCTCGGTCTGCTGATGAGGTGTCATTTTATACACTTTTCAGGACCATTTAACCCTCTAAATCATGCAAATGTGCTCAAAATACATGCTTAGTCATTTCTTTTTGTATTTTTAGCACTTGGATGGCATTGTAAGAAATATACATAACTTAGGCTCATTTGGGGAAGAAACGAACGAGATTACAACTCTACACCAAAGTCAAAGAAGAAAAGGGCACACAAACCCTGGAGACGGCGTCACAATCTCTTGTGACGACGTTAGAACGTCAATGTGATGGCGTTAGGAAAATTAAGACGGCGTCAAGACTTAACCGACATAATGAAACACTAGAAGATTTGGCGAAGCGACGACGTTAGGATTATAAAGCGACGCCATCATAATCATTTTTCTATATATACAAACTTGTTTTTAGGGTTTTAAGTGTGGAACTCAGAAGTCATTATTAGAGTACGATTATCAGTAGTGGTTAGGTCATTTTTAGGGTTCTTAAACCCATTTGTAACCACCTAAACTCCATGTTTTGATGAGTGAAGTTCTTTATCTTTTAATCTTTTAATATGTCTATGTGTTTTCTGATTAATTATTGTTCTTCGCTTCTTCTTAACATGCTAGGCTAGATCTTATAGTGTTTGCTTATGATTGCATGAGAATTAGTTTGTAGATCCTTTTAATATTGATTTTTGTTGATGGGTGTGTGCATTAGGCTCTAGAAAACTAGCTTCTTAATTTCTTGCGAAGACGTCTAGGGAAACGTGATTATGTAGAAAGGATACCATTGGTAACAGTCTTCATACTACCTTACCCATATGTGGTTGATCTCCTCTTAAATGTTTTAATGCATGTAATGTACTCTTAGAGGCCTTGTAACAATCTTTATACTACCTTACTTGTGTGTTGCCTTGACAGAATATTACATAGACGGTGGGTTCGTGTAATTCGTTCATGACTTAGGAAATACTTACACATCGCATCACAAGGGTGACGGGCAATAGAATTAGGAGAACCAAATAGGAAATTAGGAGAAGAAGCAAACTAAAGATCACTTCATGGATTAAAGTAAAACCATTATTTAACCTATACGAGTTTACACAGTATTTAGATTATAATTTTTGTATTTAGTTTTCAATTAGTTTAAACCAGAACCTCTTCAAAACCGAAAGAGGAGATTTTTACCGGCTCTTCTATTAAAAATATAAAAGACATATTTGATCTTCTTTCATTCATTAGACCTAGTTACGTTTAGTTTGGAAACCCTTCCAAACCTATTCCTTAGAGAACATAACAACCTCGAGTCTTGCCCTATACTACTCTACAACGGTTAGGCACTTTAGTAAGGGAGTTGTAAAACCTGGTTTTTGTTTACAATGACGCAATACCAGGTTTTGGCACCGGCTTGCCGAGGATAGTTTAGTTTCGAATTTTATTTAGCGTAGGTCTACTCGCTTAATCCTTATAAGTGGAGAATTTTATATTCTGTCAATTAGCTTTCTCGTAGTCTATCTTTTATTTGTTCCTTTTTGTTTTGTAAAACTCTTTTCGTTAACACCATGGGAGAAAATTATTCCAGTACCCCTAGTAGAGGGCTATTGAAACACCATTGAACTCCCTCGATGATTGTGAACTTTATGGTGCCTCCTGTTATCTGTCACCATCTGGTTGGTGCCAAAAACGGATGCTCATTCCACGAGACTTCAGGTTGAGGATCCAAACCACATACTCTAAGGATTTTCTTAAAATTTTGGAATCACTTGATTTGAGTGTTGCAAATAGGAAAAGGGGCGCGCCTGTGTTTATTTTCAATTTTCACTTCATGATCAAGCGCATTTGGCTTGAAACGTCTTCTGCAGGGATTCATCTCCATTTGGAGGATCTTACTACCATTTTCCTTATCAATTTTCTTTCCATCAAGAAAGGACTTCTAAATCCAAATGAAATCTTGATGTGATCTTAACAACAATCAAGGTGAATTCTCTCTGAAGCATGGACTCATTTCAAGAAACTTATTCAAAAAGTTCCACTCACCATGGCATGATATTTGGCTCCAAACCACATTTTCTTTGATCATGTCTCCTATTTCATTGTAACAGTGGATTGACCAACCATCGGCGGTAAGGATCCACGATTTATTGGTCTCGCGTGATTTCGTCCCTTGGTGTATTTATATCATTTATAGATAGGTTTTAAGGGGTGAGCTTGCGCGAGTCACTTAGCCAAGCCGGTCAAGGCAATTTCTTTACCGCAAGATACATCAAGAACGCCCGAACGACGACTTCTTGAGCTCGAAGATCAAATTAGCTTCTTACTAAAAGGATCAAGAACGATGCCTAAAACAAGTTCAACACACATTCCTCAAGTATATGTCAAAGCAATTTCCCTAAACCCGCACTCACGAAATCTTGACGAGCCACCGAGGTAGAATTCTTTCCCTTTTCAAAAACGTGCTCGTCCGGACCCCCAACACCAATCACTTGAACCAAGTTTCAAAGCTCGAGTGCAGAAGTACATGGCAGCACATACTAAAAGAATGGTAAGGTTCGAAAAGACCATCTTTAAACAAAGAGAGGAAATCAATGATAGAATGGCAGAAATGTTTAGGCTTTTAAAAGAACTCACAACAAGTAGGACTCCAGAGAAGGTATTGGTAAGAGAAGAGGCTAGACATCCTATCACTGAGAACATTAATGCCTTCTCTCCCTTGTTAAAATGGAAAAGGAGAAGAATATTGAATACAATAAGGTTGTTGACAAGAACATTGTAGAACTTAGTGAATTGAATGCAATAGAGCCTAAGGAAGAAGTTGATATGAATAAAGAAGTAGGAGATGAAACTAATGATGACCTGGTTAGGAATATGGAGGAGGAGATGACGAGAGACAAAATTAAAGAACTAGTGGAGATGCCTAGGTCACAACCCATAGGATATTACCTTAAACATGAAATTAATAAGAAGCTGATCAAGGTTCTTATAGGCAATCAAATATATAATGACTCCTTGCTAGCAACACGTTTAGGTAAGATGGATTATGAGACCTAAAATTCGTTGCCAGCATGACCTATGTATAACGCAATCCTCAAGAAGAAGATAACAAAAAATGGGGATATCAGAGGCAATTTTGTGATACCATGTAATGTATGAGGATTAAAATACATGGATGCCTTAGTCAACCAAGGGTCTGATGTGAACGTTATGCCCCTTTCCATCTACAATAGGCTTACCAATGAAAAGCCCGTAGGAACCAACATTAGACTCTCCCTAGCTAGTCATTCATATATTTTCCCTTTAGGTATAGCTGAAGATGTATTGGTTGAAAAATCCGGTTATATATACCTCATAGATTTCGTGATCCTGGATGTTAAAGAAGATAAGAAGAATCCCTTCATTTTAGGAACACCATTCTTCATAATGGCTAAAGCCGAGATTAGATTTGATAAAGGGACAATAAATCTAAAAACTAGAAAAAACAAGATAAATTTCTTTAAGATCCTCGAGTCCCTTTGTAGAGTCGAGGAAGAAACCGAGAATGACATAGATCCCATAGCCCCCGCTACTACCGTAAGTAGGCTGCTTTTGGAATGGGAGGAAAGAATCAAACTCCACCAAGAGAAAGAAATGGAGTTTAACCAATGGAGAAGTAAAGTTATTAACGATGAACGTTCTGCACTCGTCAATGAAGGCTGTGAAATAATTTACGAAGAAGGAGTCACGTAAGGAGTGTGACTCCGAGTCTAGCTACAAGACTCATTAAATAAAGAAAAATGCTTTTTGAGAGGCAACCCAATCTTTTAATTTTATGCATTTTAGGAGTGTCATGTGTGTTTTAATTCTTTATCGTTTGTTTTTATATGTTTGAATTATGTGATCATGCTTTGTTTTGTCTTTAACTTCGTTTTAATTGTAAAGGAAAATATTCGGTTTCTAAGAACCATTTCAAGCATATTAAATAAATAGTTTAGATTAATTCGCATCTTGTGTGTCTTGTGTGTTTGTTTAGAGTTATATAATTATGTTAAATTGTTTTTGTAGGTTATGCAGTAATTCTCCAAGAAATAACTAATAGGATTTGCGTGCATAAATTTTTCCAAGAAAGAAAAAAAATTCTTTGCAGACGCTGGAGGCGACGTCAGGATTTATCCTAAAGGCATCGCCAGCCTAGCTACAGCAAAATTCGTATTTTTTTAATTCTTGAATATTAAATTTGTATAATTTTAAAATTTTGTAATTTTCCTAAAACTTGCAGAAAACCACGATTACATTAACACATTCACCATATCTTTATTGCTTTCCTAGTGTCAAAAACCTAAACTATCACGTTGTACATTATCATTCCGCCGAATTTTACGCTAGGTATAGTTGTTTCTTGTCTTTGATTTGCATGTTATATTTGATAAGGAGAAACCCTGGAGTTCTTAGGAGTTTCATGTGGAAGATTCTTGGATGACGATTTAGCCAAGATCATTTGTTTCTTCTCCATTATTGAGCAAAATCATGGGAGTACTAGTTTCTTTTACATTTTCTTTTCTCTTTATTCGTTTTACGGATACTTTTAAGAACATTGAGGACAATGTTCAACATAAGTATAGGGGTGATAACATCAAACATTTGATACTTTTTAGTGTCAATTTCCCCACGAAAATACTTGCAATTGTCTTATAAACACTTGAATTCGATATATTTACGGTTATTTAGTTATTTTCAGGTAAAATGCAAGTATGTGACAAGAAACACGGGAAATGGACGATAAAATGAAGATAATATGGATTCTTACAAGACCTTACGGCATAACCCCTATGATAGTGTTACGCCGTAACTTATTCATGGCAAGACATGTCATTTAGAGACATTACGACGCAACCACAAGCAAGGTTTACGCCATAACATTATTATTATGGAAGGTTGAGTCATCCGAGTCAGTATTATGGCGTAACATGAACACTTGATTACGCTGTAACATCTTTTAAGCATGCAACATAGAAAGTACGCTTCAACAGTTTATGGGATAAACCCCTAAAAGGTTATGCCGTAAAGTATTTGAAACCTATAAATTGAGGCCTTATTCAGACACTTCGACATCAACCATTCCACCATAGCTCTATGAAGCGACCAAGGCTTCTATACCTTGAATAATTCCACCAGAAGTCCAAGGGAGATCACACTTATCTTACTTTTATATTTAATCGTTTATAAACCACATCTATAAGAATTATGAGTTTTCAATCCAAGATTACCTTTATTAATTTTCGCTTTGTTGTTGCTATGAGCGGCTAAGCACTTCAAGTGCTGGCCTAGTAATGAATCTACTATCGTTATAATGTTTGTTTCTTGTTAGATTATGGTTTCGTTGGATATCCTTTGACTATCATGTAACCCTGGGTTTTGGTAGTATTGCGGGTGGTTTAGATCATGTTAATCCTATTATTAGATTACCAGTTGAACATGAGATTAGCAAGGTACTAGGGTAGGTTTGGCACCCTATCCCTAGTGTAGGAACTAACCAAGTTACCGCCTTTATCACTTAATATACTTAAAAAACACAGGAACTCTTTCAGAGAGGGTTAATAATTCGTATAGGTTATTAGACTAGTTCTTGGGATAGTTGGGATTAATCACTATGACCTGGTTGCCCTACCTTCCTAACTTTTGGGGGATTTGGGATCGCAGGAATTATAAGACAAACTAAATATATCTATTCAGGTCTGTCGATTTTAGAAACCACCAATGAAACCATGGTATAACATTGTACAGGAAAATGTAATTATAACGGTAGTAATGAAATGGCTAGGCCAGCACGCCTTTCTCCCTGATATCTTCTATCACTTTTACTTTTCGCATATTTACTTTCATGTTAATCTCAAAATCAATCTTAAAACCATTCTCAAAACGTGACACTTTTAAATTAAAACTAATTGACACTTAGCTCTTGGGACGACCTCGGATTTACTATCTCTACACTACTCATGATCGGGTTCTCTGCCCGTTAGTGTGTTTTTCAAGTCAATCGAGTTTTATAAATTTAAAACTTGAACAAAAAAATATTTTAAAATAAAATACGCATTAGGTTTTTGGCACCGCTGCCGGGGAGCTACAATTTATTAGTTGAAATTTGTTAAAATTTTACATTTCACAGGAATGAGTAATACAAGACAACAGAGACGACTGTCGACAAGTACATGACAAAGTTCAGGGACGACAGCGGACCTAGAATTGTTAAACCTTTGTTTGAAGAAAATATAAAATTCAAATTCTAGGGACAATGCATCGATGAATTAAAGAAAAACATGTTCTTCGAAAGCGAGAACGATGACCCCCACGAACACATCTCTAATATTACAGACATCATCGACCTTTTTCACTCTCCAAGAGTATCCTAGGACCAGGTGATGCTAATGGCTTTCCCTTTCACCTTAAAAGGAAGAGCTAGATAGTGGATGAAACAATTGTCCAATGGATTTATCACAACCTGGGACCTTTTCAAAAATGCTTTTCTAAGCAAATATCTTTCTTCTTATCAAATTATCAAGCAAATTAATGCTATTAGGAACTTTGAGCAAGAATCTAATAAACCATTGCATCTTGCATGGGAACGATTCAACAACTCACTCTATAACTGTCATGAACATAAAATTAATGAACATGAATAGTTACAAATTTTCTATCAAGGATTAGGCACTGAAACCAAACGAAAGGTAGATTTCAAGGGACCTATTCCAAGAATGACACCAGAAGCTGGGATAAAAGCCATTATTAAATTATCAAAACATTCACGCTCTTGGTATAAGGAAGGAGATGTTAAGAATCGTTTAAGCCCATCTAGGATATGTTTTACAAATATCATTGATAACATATAAGCACAACAGAATTAATCAAAGAACACAATGATATTCAACAAGGTTTTACTACTAAACATCAAGCCCTAATATTATTTGATCAGAATAATACGGTTACATCAATGAACTGTAACAGGATCAAGTTACCTTGACCTTGAGGCTAATACTACATATGGCATTTACATTCTTATGCCTGGAATACACACACACACACACATATTTAGGTACACTATGGAACTCACGACTTGTACACCTAAACCTAATAACCTGTATCTCTTTATATAATAGAGATATTAGGTTTTACAAAGGATAAGTATTAGGAAACAACTAAATCTTCCTAACTTTTATAATAATCTTCTGTAATCTTCTATCATTTGAAGAATTCCTCCTTTGTCTTTTAAGTCCTTCATCTTTCATATGTTTTATCTTATCAACTCAAATATAATTCCCAACAATCTTCCCCTAGTTGATAATGACAAAACAAAAATAAGCATGAGATTCTTCCTCTGAAGCTAATATATATTAAAGAATAGAACAATACCACCAAGGATCTACAAGTTGTAAATCATTTTTGTAATGCCTTCTTCCCCTTTTTGTCATAATCAAATAGGAGACTAAAGTATGCAACGTTGATTTCGACAACCACAAACCACTATCATACTTCTAATCCAGCCTTCCAACAACTCAAATTACCCTCCATGACGCTCCTTAAGATAAATGAACTTGAACAGTAAAAACTTAAACTAGCAGTAGTAATAATGACTTACAGTAGTAAAAACCTTCACCTCATGTGGTGCATGTAAATGGTTAAACATTTTATCAATAAGCTTCCCCTGAAACCTATATGTTAACCATTTCTTGAATCTTTAATTATGTAGGCTCTATGTAATGATTACTGATGAAGAAAACTAAGTATAACAAACTTGATGCTAAAGTAGAATAACCCAAACTTGTGTCTTATATCTTGTACCATCCATGTGACGTCAAACTTATAAATAAATCTGTAAAATATAAGTAGATCATGATCTCTTGACAAAAATCCTCATCTTCTATGAGACACATAACCAAAGTGATAGCAAATGTGAGCATTGAGCACTATAAGTTTGTAAATCACACACCTTTGCTAGATTTTTCAAGTCTTCGTCATATCGTTTCTAAGCACAAACAAGTTATCTCTAAACATTGTGAGCCGTTTAAGATATGATAAGAACACAAACCTAAATAACTCCACTTCATCTTCAAATAAGTGATAATCAATCATCTCCGTAACCAATTCAATCAATTAATCTCAAAACTATGAGCCATTAAACATTTAAGAAAATCTAAATCATTAGCTTCCCCTTAAACCAAGCAGTAGTAACCAACAATAGAAAACTTCTTCTATTGGCAGTATTAAACATATGAGCAGCACTAATCTTGGTTTAAGTCCAACAAGCAGTAGTAACTGACTGCTTTTAATGCTAGCAGTAGTAACCTACTTACTACTGTTCTTCAAATACTACCAGCACTAACCTTGTATACCAGAAACAAACTAAAGACTTCACAACTCTGCTTGTAACTGATTATCCCGACACCTTCTTGTGCTCCTTAATAGCATTAACTGTTTCGAATCTAAGCAGTATTAAACATACAACCAATAGCAGCACAAACTCCCTATGGCAGCATTAACCTTCATGTTGGCAGCATTATCGTACAAACTGGCAGTAGTAACCTTTCCATACGTTCTTTGTTTGCTTTGGCAGTAGAAACAAATAACTGGCAGCACTAATATAGAATGGGCAGCACTAAGTATGAAACTGACAGTATTAACATCACTTGACAGTATTAACTTCTACTTAAACCAAAACATCATTAACTTATTCGTTGAATTCTTTGTAGCAAAATTAAAAAGCAGTACTAATAAGCCATGATCGAACAATAGGAATAATAACTAGCAGTATTAACTGCTTAAGCAAGCAGCATAAACATACCTTAGCAGTAGTAAGATATCTTGGCAACATAAAGTAGCAACGATTTACTATCAATAACTTCAGTTTGATACATTCGATCCACAAGTAGAGTTTACTTGAACCACAGTCGCAATCATGTCTTCACTAGTATTCTTATTCGTCCCAAAAGAAGTAAAACTATTCGATCCAGTAAGATTACTTTAGTTGTTCCTCCTATAACATGAAAACAATCTTGGACTTTTAGGGTTTAGTTCCAACTAACAAAACCCTAAGTTGCATAAATATCTTCCATGGAAATCAATAGTACGAATCATAATCAAATCTGCTGATAGAATCATGATGATATAATCATCACCACCACGAATTAGAATCACATCCTGCTACTTCTTTGTACTACCATTGTATTGATACTTGCTGCTTCTTCTCCTGTTTAAAAATCAAATACAAGAAACCATGTATCTTATACTGACCACGACAGTTTAAATTCCAAAACCCTATCCTGCTTATTTTGAATTAGGGTTTTCAGAAAACCCTTATATTAAAAATTTAAAACCAAAGTGATCCTAAGCAGCAACCATCATGTCATCTTGAATCTCCAAGCTTCTAATATCTTGAAATCGTATACATGAAATCCAAACATCTTGTTTTTATTGAACTAGGGTTTGGTGAAACCCTAATATGAACGAATTGGCTCAAAACCAAAAACAGAATTTCAACACGCCTTTTCTTTATAAATTCGACAATAAAAACACCTTGTGGATCCTAGATCAAGAGCCACGAGGCTGAAACCACATGTTAAGAATCATTTAAGCCCATCTAGGATATGTTTTATAAATATCATTGATATCATATAAGCACAACAGAATTAATCAAAGATTCAACAAGGTTTTACTACTAAACATCAAGCCCTAATATTATTTGATCAGAATAATACGGTTACATCAATAAACTATAACAGGATCAAGTTACCTTGACCTTGAGGCTAATACTACATATGGCATTTGCATTCTTACGCCTGGCATACACACACACACATTTAGGTACACTATGGAACTCATGACTTATACACCTAAACCTAATAACCTGTATCTCTTTATATTAATAGAGATATTAGGTTTTACAAAGGATAAGTATTAAGAAACAACTAAATCTTCCTAACTTTTATAATAATCTTCTGCAATCTTCCATCATTTGAAGAATTCCTCCTTTGTCTTTTAAGTCCTTCATCTTTCATATGTTTTGACTTATCAACTCAAATATAATTCCCAACAGGAGACTTCAAGAACAATGATCTAAATGTTGTTTTTAAACAAATCAACAATTTTGAGCAAAACATGAATGATATTATCGAGGAAGTTCGAATGGTGCAGCACAAATATAAACTTCCCGATAAAGGAGGGAACTCTAAACTAGAAGAAACCTTAAGCACCTTCATTGAATAATCTCGTAGGAAGCAAGGGGAAGGCGAGAACTTATTTTGGAAAATTAGGAAGAATTACGACAAAACCTTTAAGAAACAAGCCTCTTCCATAAAAACTATTGAAAGCCACCTAGGACGAATTGCTGAAATAATACATAGGAGAGGAGTTGGGAGCCTTCTGAGCTTTACCGAAATGAATTTAAGAGTATTGGCACATGCCATAACCACTAGAAGTGGGCTCAATTATAACCCACCCAAGAATCCTCTTGAAGAAATTAATGACACTCAAAATAAAACCACAGAAAACATATCTACACAAAAGGAGGTAACACCTGACAGTCAAAGAATATCACTGAAACTTCTGCCCCTCCTATCCCCTTTCCCAGACGACTAAAAAAAGAAAAGGAAAAGGAACAATTCTAAAAATTCTTTAAAAATCTTCAGCGACTCAGCATAAATATTCCATTTATCGATGTAACAACCCGAGTTTCAGGTCAACGTCTATCCCTAGCCAAGATAGTTATTTTTAGTTACGTAAATAATTATAGTCGTTTATATTATATGAGGTTCGATAGAAATTTCCTTTGATGAGGTAATTTCAATCCGTGGTTGAGTTTCTATTTGTTTTTAGCGTCTAAGAAAGTCAAAAAAATTTATATTATTGCTCCGAGAGCGTGATTATGTTATTTTTGTATTTTTTGATGTTTCCCTGAGTTTTTGTAAAAACCGTGTTTAAAGGTCGTGTTTTACGAGGTTTAAATATTATTAAACGTTTTAATTGATGTTTTAATAAATAAAATGCGTCGGGATAAAAATGAATAACGAAAGTGATGACTAGTGTTAGTGGGTCGGTTATATTTAACAAAATAAGGACTAGATGTAGTCATTTTGCAAGACTCGTAAGGAAGGGAGGACTAATATTGTCAAGGTTTCAAAGTTGGGCTAGTATATATACTAGCAACTACACACACACATTTCATATATCACAAAAATTGTTTTCTCTTGCTCCTCTCTCCCTCTTGCCGTTCGAACACCAACACTAAATTCATCATCAAAAATTATTTGCTTACATGCAATTAAATCCAAATACACCATATTAATCCTTGTTTAATCCTCTATATTTCCCACTAAAGAAACCTCGCATGCACTAAGTTTTCAAGAAGTTGGATTTTGGGTCAAGTTCTAGTGATTTGGTGTATAAAGGAGTGTTCAAGGGTGTTAGATTAGTATTATTTTGGTGTTAGTTGTTTGAAAAGGTTTGGTTTGCTTGTTCGTCTGATTTCAAAAGGAAGGGGAAACAAAAATCAAACTTTGTTCTAGCTTTGTAAGTCTTCTAATTACATTTCTAGTATGGTTAATTAGATGTTATTACATGTATATAATTGTAGCTAGATGATTCAAGTGCAAAATTGATTTAAAAGTGTTTTGAGTATGAACATGTGTTTGATAGTTTTGATATATGTTTTTAGGCTAGTTAAACATGTTGGAATGGTTAAATTTTGATAAAAATATGATTTGGTATGACTTTGGGTTGATCAAGTTTGACCAGAAAGTTTGACTTGACCATAGCGTGTTGAGAAAATTTTGAAATATAAATTAGGATTTTGAATATGATAAAAGATGTTCTAAGGTTCGTTTTGATATAAGGTGGGCCTTGTAACTCCTAAAAATGAACTTTTGACGGCCGAGTCAAGTTTGAGTATTTTTGGGGTAAAAAGTCAACTACGAACTTTTACTTTTGAAAGTCAAACTTGAGTAAACTTTTGAATAAAGTCTATAATAAGCAAAGGGGTTCGTAATGTTAGTTAAACTAAAGTAGAAATGCTAAGTTGGGATTGTATTATCCTTACTTTCGGCAAGCTTTCTAAAAATGGAAACTTTATGGAAATGTTGTAATATTGTTAAGTATGCCTAAGTGAAATGTTTTGCGTCGCACTTGGAGATTGTAGTATATGATTGTACATATGTAATAAATGTTATATATATGTATATATGCAAGTATGCAATATATGATTTAATATACTTTTAGTCACGTACCGCCATATATGTATTATATAGGTCGCGGTTAAGACGTGAAGCAAGTTACGTTTGATTGACTTGATTGATTTGGATCTTTTGCTTAAGGTGAGTTCATATCCTCGCTTTTGAACTGTTTTAATTGTTTTTAAACCCACGAGGGGGATACATGTTTGTTTTATAAATCGAACACATATGATTTTATGGTATGCTGGACCCGATTAGGAGATTGTTTCCGCATAAGTAGCTATTGTCGAAGTCTCTTATTTCATGAACCGTTAATTGCCTTATGAGGTGAACATTAATGCATTAAATAGATCTATTAGGTTTGACAACCCTGTCTGGGGTCTGAATCCTTGTGACCACATTGTCAAACGGACATTTTGTATTTAGAAATTAGTAGGTATATGACAATAATATCTTGTTTTGGGGCACTTTAACATATGAAATGCTATATGTATTGTTAACGTCTGTTGTCATAAGCTTATTGCATGAAAGAGAAGAAGTTGCTATACATTGCATTTGTTGCTTTGTTTTCCCAAGAACTAATTATGTGTTTAAATATATTGCTTATTAATTATTTTAAACTCTATGAATTTCACTCAACATTGTTGTTGACGTTTTAAACATGTTTTATCCCAGGTAACCAAGGCTGAAGGCAACAATGGCGTGGAGGTTTCGTGCGTGTGATGGATTTTATAGAAAGACTACTTGTGTGTTCCGGTCTTTAAAAACAATGTCTTATGTTGTGTTTAAAAACAATGTCTTTTATTCTAAAAACAATTGTCTTTCAATGTTGTAATAGACGGTGGTTGCGATTTTGTAGGACCTAACGCACTTTAACTCTGAATAATAATGGAACATATGTTGTTTTAAATGTCTTGTTTGGGTCATTTTCTATTATCGTGGTGAAGGATGCTATTTAGTAACACCAAATTGCTAATTTCCGCTGCGCAATCTGATGCCCTTCAAGGCGGGGTGTTACAATCGAAGCTCTAGAACAAATGCTTAAATATGATAAAATTATGAAAGATCTTCTTACGCAAAGGGGAAGAGGTAACGAAGCATCAAAGATTACATTAAATGAACGATGCTCAGCAGTCGTTTTAAACAAAATTCCTCTTAAAGAAAAAGATCCCAGAAGTTTTACTATACCATGCGCTATAGGACAAAGTGGAATCAATAAAGCATTGGCCGACCTTGGGGCTAGCATTAGCCTTATTCCATACTCAATGTTCTTAAGATTAAACCTTGGAGAATTAAAACCTACGCGTATGTGTATCAAATTAGCCAATAAATCCACTCAAATTCCAAGAGGGGTCATGGAAAATGTCATTGTTAAAATAGACAGGTTTGTCTTCCCAGTTGACTTCGTAGTTCTTGATATGAAAGAAGACCGCAACATTCCTATCATTTTTGGAAGACCATTCTTAGCCACTACTCATGCCATGATAGACGTCTTTAATAAAAAAATCTATTTCAAAGTTGGAAATGAAACTATCACCTTCGACATTGAAAAATCCATGAGATTTCCACCTTTAGATGATGACACATGCCACTCTGTTGACATGATCGACCTTTTTATTCTTGACCATGTTCAAGAAATTCTTCCTTCAGAACCCTTTGACTCATTCTGGTTTGAACCCATTAATCATCACTTACCTACTAAAATCAATAGTTTATGTGATGACAATAAAGGAGAACAGGACCTGATTAATTAGATTTCAGGAGGTCTAGAACCTGAATCTGAAAGTTATACAAAACCTACTCTTTTTGCGGCGAACATCTTTGAAGGAAAGAAACCTACCACCAAACTTAAGTACTTACCTTCCCATTTGGAATATGCTTTCTTTAACAATAATTAAGAATTCCCCGTTATTATTTCTTCATTATTATCTACCCAAGAAAAAGAATTACTTCTTGGAGTTCTTGCAAAACATAAGAGTGCTTTGGCATGGAAGGTTACTGATATTAAAGGTATTAGCCTATCTTTTTGCACTCATAAAATTTTGATGGAAGATTATTTTAACCCTGTAGTTCAACCCCAACGCAGATTAAATCCTAAAGTTCAAGACGTAGTAAAAGCCAAAATCGTAAAGCTTCTCGATGTTGGTTTAATCTATGCCATTCTCGACAGTCCATGGGTAAGCCCCATACATATGGTCCCTAAAAAAAGGAGGAATCACAGTTGTTACTAACGAAGACAACGAACTTGTTCCAACCCGCACCGTCACTGGGTGGAGGGTATGCATTGACTACAGAAAACTTAATGATGCCATAAGAAAAAACCATTTTCCTTTACACTTCATTGATCATATATTAGAATGATTGTCGGGGAATGAATATTATTGCTTTTTGGATGGCTTTACAGGATACTTCCAAATTCCTTTAGCACCTGATGACCAGGAAAAAACTTCCTTCACTTGTCCTTATAGGACATTTGCTTATAGGACATTTTCTTATAGGAGAATGCCCTTCAGATTATGTAATGCTCCTGCCACATTCCAGTGGTGTATGGCAACAATCTTCCATGACATGTGTAAAGACTTCATGGAAGGTTTCATGGACGACTTCTCTGTTTTTAGAAACTCCTTCGATTCTTGTCTCAACAATTTATCCAAGATGCTAGCTAGGTGTGAAGAAACTAACCTAGTTCTTAACTGGGAGAAATGCTATTTCATGGTTAAAGAAGTGATAGTCATAGGACATAAGATATCCAAGGCTGGGATAGAGGTAGACAAAGCTAAAGTAGATGTAATCGCCAAATTACCTTACCCAACCAATATTGAGGGAATATGAAGTTTCTTAGGGCATGCTGGGTTTTATAGAAGATTTATTAAAGATTTCTCAAAAATCGCCCGACCTATGACTCAATTACTAATGAAGGACACAAAATTTGTCTTTTTAGTGAATGCATTGAGTCATTTAACATCCTTAAGAACAAACTAACAACTGCCCCAGTCATCATTGCCCCAAATTGGGACCTTGATTTTGAACTAATATGTGATTCTAGCGACTATGCCATAGGGGTTGTATTAGGACAACGGGTAGATAAAAAATTCCGACCGATTTATTATTTTAGTAAAACTATGAATGACACTCAAGAACATTACACTACCACTGAAAAAGAATTTTGGCGGTAGTGTACGCTTTTGACAAATTTAGGTATTATTTGATAATGTCCAAAACTGTGGTCTACACCAATAATTCGGCCCTAAAATATCTTTTCAATAAAAAGGACGTGAAACCTAGGCTTATAAGGTGGGTTCTGCTCCTCTAGGAATTTACTATTGAAATTAAAGATAAGAAGGGGTCAAAAAACCTAGCCGCTAACCATCTTTCTAGATTAGAAAATCCAAAGTTAGAAGAATTAGACGAAGATGCTATACGTGATTCCTTCCCTGACGAACACCTCATGGTTATCAATATAAAGGAAGCAAAAACTGACCCATGGTACGCGGATTACGCCAACTTCCTTGTCTCAAAATCATTCTACGACACTTAACATATCATCTAAGAAAGAAATTCTTGTTTGATGTAAAGAAATATATATGGGACGACCCATATCTGTTCAAATCATGCCTTGATGGAATTGTAAGACAATGTGTTTTTGGTAAGGAATTACACAAGATCCTTGAACATTGCCATACAGGACCAACTGGAGGACATTATGGTGCCGATATTACTGCAAGGAAGGTCTTCGAATAAGGATTATATTGGCCAACCATTTTTAAGGATTCCGCCAGGTATGTTCGAGAATGTGATGCCTGTCAAAGGGAAGGGAATATTTCCTTCAGAAACTAAATACCCTTGACCAATATTCTCATTAGTAAGGTTTTCGACATTTGGGGAGTCGACTTTATGGGACCCTTCCCTTCATCACAAAATAACAAATACATACTCGTAGCCATCGACTACGTTTCTAAATGGGTTGAGGCTGAAGCCCTGCCTACTAACGACGCTCGAGTAGTAGTTAAATTCCTTCAGAAATTGTTTTCTAGATTTAGGGTCCCAAAAGCTCTAATAAGTGATCTTGGGACACATTTTTGTAATTCCCTTTTATTGAAAACATTAAAAAAATATGGAGTTACGCATAGACTTGCTACTCCATATCATTCTCAAACAAGTGATCAAACTAAAAACACTAATCGGGCCATCAAACATATATTAGAAACGACCGTAAACAAAAACAGGAAGGAATGGGCAGATAAACTTGATGATGCACTTTGGGCATATAGGACAACTTATAAGGCACCTATTGGAAGCACTCCATTTAGTATTGTTTACAGAAAAGCATGCCACATGCCGATTGAAATGGAGCATAAGGCATATTGGGCCCTTAAGAAAATAAACTTAGATTTAGACGCAGCAAGAAAACATAGGCTTCTTCAATTAAACCAATTAGATGAATTAAGAACAGAAGTTTACAAACATTCACGATCATATAAAGAAAGGACTAAATGGTGGCATGATGCTAAAATTATGGATAAGGAATTTCGGGAAGGAGAGGAGGTGTTAGTTTTTAATTCAAGATTAAAACTCTTTCTGAGAAAACTGAGAACTAGGTAGTGTGGACCTTACACGATAAGTAAAGTATATCCATATGGGATCGTTGATGTATGTGGAAAGAATGGAGTCAGGTTTAAGGTTAATTGACATAGGTTGAAGAAGTATTATGAGATAGATATGAATGACACAAATGAAACATTATATTTTATAAAAATGTAGAGTGGGCATGAGTCTAACTTAAAGACTCGTTAATAAACAAAAGTGATTGTCGGGGGGACAACCCGTCTTTTTATCAATAAATTTCATTTTCCGCATATTAGTTGGTTTGCATGTTTTACTTTGTTATGCCGGTTCCAGTAGCTAGAAGGCAACGTTCGAGACCTACTCGACCCATAATTTTATGGTAGATTTGCTGATTTAGCAGCAGTTACGGCATAACTATTGGAAACACAAAAAGTGTCGGTCACTTCCAAGTTGTAATAGTCTTAGCTCGTAGTTTATGTAATGATTAGATTAGTAATCTAGTTCGGCCCAAGACCCATGGGAAGCCCATCATAACCCATGGGCCAGCCTATAGGACCTATATAAGCCCCTCTCCTAGCCTTGGAGAGGGTTGGTTGTTCCATTTGTTACATTCCATCTAATAAACATCATCCATTCCATCCATTCTTTCTCTCTAACATCACAACCCACATCTCACTCTTGTTCTTGGTTTGATCATAAGATTACATGTATCTACAATTGGTATCAAGAGCCATGGAGTGGTGTGTTTAGTTTTTGTGTTTGTCTTGTGATTTGTGTTCAAAACCTTTACAAAGAGCAAAATTTTGATCTAATTTTTTTTGCTTAAAAACCTTAATGTTTTCATTTTTTTTATTCCTATAGGGTTAGTAACACTAGTTGTACAAGATTTTTTTGCGAAAAAACATTCAAAAATGTGTCTTTTTGAGTTTTGAAAATTTGAGTTTCGTAGTAGTTGGAACCGAACGAGTGAACCGAACGAGTTTGTTTAGTTGGAACCGAACGAGTGACAACCGAACTAGATAAAAAAAATTATTAAAAATTATTTTTGTCAAATTTAAACTCATCAACTCAAATTATAAATTATACGGTTATTTCTTTGACTTGTAAAATCCCGTGAAACAAACACTTGTTTTCCCAGTTTTGTCAAGAATTGTAAAATCCCGTGTAATTTCATTTCAAGACTCAACAAACACATAACCAAACACAATTTCTTTCTACCACCGATCGATCAATTTGTAATCTTTTTGATACCACAATGACGACTCTTGCCGATAAGTCACTTCTTTCTGGAGGAGACAACAAACCACCGATGCTTGAAAAACACTTGTATGATTCATGGAAAAGCAGAATGGAACTTTATATGATGAATAGACCACATGGAAGAATGATTCTTGCATCTGTTGAAAAAGGACCACTTGTTTGGCCTTCAATCACTAAGGATGGAGTAACAAGGCTTAAGGAATATGTTGAACTGACTCCCGCTGAAGCCATTCAAGCTGATTGTGACATCAAAGCAATAAACATCATTCTCCAAGGCCTTCCAACTAAAATCTATGCTCTTGTGAGTCAACATCGTGTGGCAAAAGATCTTTGGGAGAAGATTAAACTACTAATGCAAGGAACATCGTTAACAAAACAAGAACGAGAGTGCAAGCTGTATGATGAATTCGATAAGTTCACTTACAAGAAAGGAGAGACGCTACATGAGTACTACTTGAGGTTCACTCTGTTACTCAATGATATGAACATCTATAAGATGTCATTGGAGCAGTTTCAAGTTAACACCAAGTTCTTAAACACTCTTCCTAATGAATGGAGCAAATTTGTTACTGATGTTAAATTGGTCAAAGACTTGCACACTACCAATGTTGATCAGCTTCATGCTTACCTGCAACAACATGAAAGACATGCAAATGAAGTTCATTTGATGCATGAACGCAACTCCGATCCTCTTGCTTTAGTTGCATCTCACCAATTAACTCAGCCAGCTTATCAATCTCATCTACACACTCACCCAAAGTCTCTATCTCAACTTCATGTTTCACCATATCAGTCTTCACAGTTTGTTACACCTTATCAGACTCAACAATTCACAACCAATCAATCAACACCTCTTTCAATTACTTATCCATCAAATGAGTACCAATCCACCGTTCACCACAACGTTTATTCTCCACAACCATCAATCCCACAATTGGAATATGCTCCCACAGCCTATCAACAGCAACAACCTGAATTTTCCCAACCAGACTCCAGTCTAGTTGTTCCAGTGTTCCAGAAAGGGGATGATCCAATTGATGCAATTAATCACATGATGTCATTCTTAACTGCTGTTGTCACATCCCGGTATCCTACTACCAACAATCAGCTAAGGACTTCGTCAAACCCTCGTCAACAAGCTACCATCTATGATGGAAAAGTAACTGTGCAACCTGTTCAGGGGAGACAAACTACTTATGCTACTGGAACAACGAGAAAATACACACCTGGAGCAAGTGGAAGCAACACAGGGAAACAACAGACTGTCATCTGTTACAATTGCAAAGGGGAGGGTCATATTGCCAAGCAGTGTACTAAGCCCAAGAGGAAAAGGGATGAAACATGGTTCAATGATAAAGTGTTGCTGGTTCAAGCTCAAGCAAGTGGTCAAGCTTTAACAGAGGAAGAAATAGCATTTTTGGCAGATCCAGGACTTCCTGACATTCAAACCTCTCAGACTGTCATCACCCATAATGCTGCTTATCAAGCCGATGATCTGGATGCCTATGACTCTGATTGTGATGAACTCAACTCAGCCAAGATTGCTCTCATGGCGAATCTCTCCAGGAATGGCTCAGATGCACTCACTGAGGTACACAATCCAGATAATCTGAACTATGATTTATTCAATCAAAGTGAGCAGATAATGACGTCTTCTGAACAGTCTAATGATGTGAGTCAGACAGAAACTGAAATAACCAGTGATAGCAATATCATTCCTTATTCTCAGTATCTGAGTGAAACACAACAGGAAACTGTCCAGAATTCTAACTCTTCTGCTCAACAAGATGTCCTGATATTATCTATGTTTGAACAATTAAATACCCAAGTGACGCATTGCACCAATGTTAATAAAGCCTTGACTACCGAGCTTGACAGATATAAAGAAGAGGTTAAAGATTTGAAAGAAATGCAAAATGTTGAAAACAGTTTTTCAGGATCAAATGAACAGTATGCCGAGATTGTACGTCTTAAGGAAACTCTTTTTGAACAAGTGCAAGAAAAGGATTCTTTAATGAAAACAGTTTCTGATCTCAAAAATGATTTAAAAATGGAAGAAAACAGAAATATTGATAGAGAAATTGCTTTAGAAAAGAAAATTAAGCAACTTGATAATATCATTTTCAAAAGAGGTCAATCTGCGCAAACTGTTCATATGATGACTAAATCCAAAATTTGTTATGATCATTCCACGAAACAAGCAATCGGTTTTGAAAAACCTTTCTATCTGAAGAAAGTTCGGGAGTCAAAGCCAAAACTGTATGACGGGAATGTCATTCTTAAAATGGATACTGTTGTGATTCCCGATTCTGATGAAACATTAATGCTTTGTGAAGAGAGTCGTTCAAAAATGCTTTTGAAAGAACAAGATCCATTGGTTGTAAAACATAGAGTGAACACGAAACCCATTAATTATGCTATTCTTAATAACGATTACAACAAACGATTTGTTCGACAATCTGATTTATATAGTGAACATGCCTATTGGAAAGCGACTTCGGTCCCAGCTTTAGACCCATCTCATTCTTCAACAACCATCAAAGTTGAGGTTCCAAAAGAACTTCCAAAAGTAAGTATGGTGTATACTAGCTTGAAAGAGCTCAAACGCTATCTTACTGGCTTTGATCTGGTTGTCAAAGAAAGAACCACTGCCACAGCTATCACTGAGGGCACGTGGGGGTTTGAACATACAAAGGCTTGTTTTCGAGATGAAATCATTCCGTTTATAAAAGAATTAAAAGATATCTTCAATAACTTCAATCAATACTTGGTTGAAGAACTTGCCGATGTCCAAAAAGTCTTTTATCAAATGGAACAGGCTGTCGAACAACATCGCTTGGAGTCCAGAACTTTCGAAGTTAAAATAAATCAAGTTTTGAGTGAAAATGAACGACTCTTGGCACAAGCCATTGATAATGATATTGTAAAAACTGTTGTGAATTTGTCTGTGAATGAAGGTTGTGAAACTGTGAATGAATGTCAAAGGTGTCTCGAACTCAAGACTGAGCTTCTCAATAAAAAGGATTTTGTTGATAAAGAAACTTACGATAAACTTTGTAAGAGTTTTACGACTCTTGAAAAACATTGCATCACTTTGGAAGCTGATTCTCAACTTAATCAAGAAAATTTTCAACTAGAAAATAGTGTTTTAAATCAAAATGCTCCAAGTTTTACTCAGTTGTTTGAATTAAGTGAATTGAGAGCTCAGTCTCAAGCAAAAGACACAGTCATTGTCAAGTTGAAAGAGCAAATTAAGTCCTTAAAAGGAAATGTGGATGATAGTAAAGTCAAAATGGACATGGATGAAATTGAGACTCTTAACATTGAATTGGAACATAGAGTGACAAAACTTGTTTCTGAGAATGAGCATTTGAAACAGACTTATAAACAACTTTATGACTCGATTAAACCAAAACGTGTTCAATCAAAAGAACAATGTGATGCGTTAATTAAACAAGTCAATATAAAGTCTGGGGAAATTTCTGATTTAAATGCAAAACTTCAGGAACAAGGTTTGGTCATAGCAGCCCTAAAAAATGAGTTAAGGAAACTTAAAGGAAAAGCGTTAGATAGGGAGGCTACTGAGACCCACTCTGTTGATCCAAAAGTGTCTAAGGATAATATGGAACCAATCACGCCCAAATTGTTGAATAAAAGGACTGCTCACTCCTCGTATATTAAGCATACTCAGGAAGAAGCTTTGGTCCTTAGGGATATAGTCGAACATGTAAAAGCGAATTATCCTCAAGAACACTCTAAAAGTCGCCTTTAGGTATACCAAATCATTCAGATTTGCATTCCACACATAAGTAGACCTTGCCCTTCATCAACAATTTGGTCCTCAATTTAGTTGAGGTCACACCGAGGAAAAAGGATAAGAAAGTTAGGTTTGCCGAATCACTCACATCCACGAAAACACAAAAAATAGACTCATCCATCAAAATTAGTTTTCTAACAGCGTGTGTTGCATTCTACAGGATAAAATTTTTCTACTAGTGCTAGCGGATCACAGCCTTCAGGCAATACCAAGAATGATAGGATTCTGCAAACACCAAGTAGTAATTCGAAGAATAAAGTAGAAGCTCACCCTAGGAACGTTAAATCTAGTTTGAATAAAAGGAATGGTACTGTTACAGTTAATGGATCTGCGTCTGTGCAGAATTCCAAGAAACAAGATAATTCTGATTATGTCTGTAGTAACAGTGATGATTGCATGTCTTCTGATAATTTGTGTGTTTCTAACTCTATGAATGATGTGAAATTTCGTGCTAAACCTAAGAAGAGTAAATCTAAGAAGAGTAAATCTCAGAAAGATATTTGGAAACCAACAGGAAAAGTGTTCACTCAGATAGGATATATTTGGAGACCTACCGGTCGGACTTTCACTATTGTAGGAAATGCGTGCCCTTTAACTAGGATTACCACTACTAATGAAGTGCCTTCTAGGAAACCAATAGTTCTAGAATCTGAATCACCCAAACCTGTGGTTAAATTTAAACTCAAGGAAACCTAGGAAGAAAAAGAATACTGAGTCCGTCAAGTAAAACCTAAGGTTATGAAACCAATGTCTTCTAACAAACAGGAACCTTAGTAAATCCTGGGGATCCACAAAAACAATTATTCTAACTACTTCTCCCTTAATTACGCAGGTTTGTCCAAATCGTCCACCTAATATTTGGACTCCGGTGCTCGAAGCCATGAGCCGAAGATCGCTCTCAGCTCACCAATTTCGATCAGTAATTCCTTGGGTACAGTCAAATACGGAAATGAATCAAGTTGCAAAGATAATGGGTATATGGAGACTATCCAGATTGAGAATGTTACTATTTCCAAGGTTATACAGTTGAAGGACTTGGCATAACTATTTCATCTGTGGACAATTATGAATTCTAATCACGAAGAGGCTTTTCCGTCCACACAACATGCTTCATTCGCAATCTAGAAGGTGTTGATTTATTGACGGGATCTCGAGGGATAATCTTTATACACTCTCACTTGGGAATATGATGGCATCCTCTCCCATTTGTCTATTGTCAAAGGCGTCTAAAACCAAGTCCTGGGTTATGGCATCGTCGTCTATCTCACTTGAACTTTGGTGCTATTAATCATCTTGCAAGACATGGACTGTAACGAGGTCTCCCTAAGCTTCAATTTTGAAAATGATCATTATGTTCTGCTGTGCATTAGGCAAAAGTTAAAGAACCCTACAAACCCAGAATCTGAGGACACCAATCAAGAAAAACTCTATCTTTTGCATATGGATCTGTGGTGGCCAATGTGTGTCACTAGTGTCAATGGAAAAAAGTACTCCTGTTATTGTCAGACCTACTCTCGATTTACATGGGTAAAATGTTTGCGATCAAAAGATGAGGCTCCAGCTTTTATTATCAACTTTTTGAAGATGATCCAAGTACGGCTTAAGGAAACCGTTCGTCGCATCAGAACAGATAATGGAACTGAGTTTGTTAATCAGACATTGCGTGAATATTATGAGAAGGTTGACATCTCTCATGAAACATCCGTTGCATGCTCTCCACAGCAAAACAGTGTTGTTGAAAGACGAAATCGTGCGCTAATTGAAGCAGCCCGCACTATGATAATTTATGCAAAAGCTCTTTTATTTCTATGGGCCGAAGCAGCTGCCACAGCCTGTTATACCCAAAACCTTTCCATGATACGTCGTCGTCACGGTAAAACACCATACGAGCTTTTACACGACAAACCTCCCAATCTATCGTATCTTCATGTGTTTGGTGCACTCTGCTACCCAACGAATGATAGCGAGAATTTGGGCAAGTTACAACCGAAGGCTGACATTGGTATTTTCATTGGGGGCGGACATTAGTATTTCATTGGCTATGCACATACGATGAAAGCATTTCGTCCTGATTACAAACAGACGTACCAGACGAAAAATTGATACCTTTCAGCGGACTTTATGACTACCGCATGGCTCTGAACACGATAGTTCAGACCCGCTCTTCATGAAATGACCATGTAACAATCAGTTCAGACTCGTGCCAAACCCTCCTTCTACAACACCATTGTACCACCTTTGAGATCAACTGGGATTTGTTGTTTCAACCAATGTTTGATGAGTCACTTAATCCCCCACCTTATGTTTGATTTACAAGCACCAGAAGTCATTGCTCCTATTCCCGAAGTAGTTGCACCTGAACATGCTGTATCAACTGGCTCACCTTCCTCAACTAACAGTTATCAAGATGCACCATCGATCAAGTAACTCTTCACACAACATAATAAACCTGGCAAACGCACTATTATTTCTCATGATGCTGAAGAAGATAATCATGATATTGAAGTTGCACATATGGGTAATGATCCGTACTTTGGTATTCCAATTCCAGAAGTTGCATCTGGTCAATACTTATCATCGGATGTTATTCATACAAAATTATTGCGTCTCGATCGACTGCAAGTTTTCTGAACACATAGAAATGGACAAGATCACCATGAGAATATAATCGGTGCTCTCGACAGACCAGTTTTCCAACACGACTACAACTACCATGAATAAGCCTTATTCTGCTACAAGTGATCCTTTCTCGCATTATCGAACCTAAAACTACAAAGACGCATAAACCTCAAGCAGGTGGATTGAAGCTCTGCAATAGGAACTCATGAATTATGAACGTCGTGGAGGGGTTTGGAACTTGTTTCCCTCCTCCTGATAAAGCATTTGCCATCACTCTTTAGTGGGACTCTATAAGGTTAACTTGATGAGTTACGAGGGATTCTGAATAAACAAGTCCCTCAGGTTTGGTCGCTCATATTATCGCCAAGAAGAGAACAGATTTTGAAGAGTCCTTCACTTCCGGATGCAAGCTTAGAGTCTATGCTGAATTTTTTCTAGCATTTGCTGCTCATATGAACATGTCATCTTCAAATAGATGTAAAGACTGCGTTTTCAGAATGGTAACTGTGGGAAGAGGTTTTATGTTACCAACGACAATTGTGGATTTCCCAGACAAACTAACTACGTGTAACAAGCTTAAGTAAGCTCTTTATTGGGTTGAAATCAGCTCCAACGCACGTGTAATGATATGTTGTCTTCATTCCTTGATATCCAATGACTTCTCAAAAGGCTCAGTGGATCCTACTATGTTCATCCGTAGAGAAGGCAAGGAACTACTACTGGAACAAATCTATGTCGATGATATTATCTTTACAGCATCTACTCCTGAACTTTGTGATCTATTCGCTGAACAGTCATTTTCAAAATTTCAAGATGTCGATATGGTTAAAATCACATTTTCTTAGAAACTACAGATTTCTAAAAGTCCAGAGGCACTTCCCATAAACCAATCTAAATATGCTCTTGAATCATCACTAAGAAATATGGCTTTGAAATCTTTTATGCCATGGATACTCCCCTGGTGAGAATCCAAACTGGGTGGAGGAAAAAGAAGGAGTTGTCGTAAGAGACCGTTACACTAAAGTAGTAAGAATAGAACCCTCCTTTATCTTACAGCCAGTAGACCAGACCTACAATTTGCTATATGCATGTGTGCCCGGTATCAGGCTTGGCCTACCGAAAAGCACTTAAATGCGGTAAAAAGGATCTTTCGGTATCTAAAAGGAACCGTACATCGGGGACTTTGGTATCCGAAGGATTCTTCCTTTGCACTAACAAGCAGTTGCAGATCGATCAGCTGGTTTCAAGATCACGCCGTAGCACATCTAGCATATACAAACTTTTGGGTGATAGACTTGTGATCTGGTCGACAAAAGGCGAAAAGGCGCTGCGATATACGCAGTACAAAGCTGAATATATTGCTTTGTCCGGTTGTTGTGCTCAAGTCCTTTGGATGAGATCACAACTTAACTGACTATGGCTTTGATTCAAATAAAATTCCAATGTACTATGATAACAAAAGCGCGATATGCCTTATGCTGCCACAAGTTCAACATTCCAAATCCCACAGCATATAGACCAGCAGATTTCAGTCTTCATCAAAGGAGCTTGTGAAAATGGTGAGATCGAACTTACTGTGTGGTCAATACGGAGTATCATTGGCAGACAAACTTCACTAAAGCCTTGGCCGAGAAAGAATTGAATTTCTAATCAACAAGCTGGGTATGCGAAGTTTTACGCCAAGCGACTCTGAAAAATGGCAGAAGAAGTTGAACGAATAGTGTGTATCTATTCAAAATATCCTTTTGTATCATATGTATATAATATAACTCAGAAAAACCAAAAATATTTTCTTTTTAAATAAATTTCTCAAAAACAAAATTAAAAATTAAAAAATGAGAAAAAAATACAAAAAGAAGTTTTCAAAAGGCATGTCTTCTGAAAATTGATAACATTTACGATCTTAGAAATGTCATTCAACAATGATACGAGCCTGTAAATGAAGTTCGAGCAGAAGTTTCTAATGTTTTCAAACATGCCAAATGGCTCTATTATGTCAGAAATAAACCGCTTCACCCTGAGGAAATATGTCGTCCAATAAACCAGTTGTTCTAACAAAACGGGCATTCTCTTCGGGCATGTCTACTTTATGACCATGCTAAGGCTTGTGATTACGTGCATCACAACTCGTGCTTTCATTTTTCCATGAGTGTACTTTTCAGGCATTTATTTTGTTAAAATAAGGGGAAATCTTTATTTCTACTTGTAAAAAGTTGTCTCATACTGAAATCAGTGGTTCAGTAATCCACAAAAAAGAATTTTTAAAGACAATTCGACAACTTCTAACAATTCAACAACCTTTAAATAGAAAACGTGGTCATTATTTAAAAGGGAGAAATCGTCACAAATATCTTTAAAATGGTCTTTCAAATAAGTCATGAATAATGTATAAAGTTTGGATAATGGACGGATAAGAATATCAAGGGGATTATTTTAAATTAACTTCAATGCTTTAGATTCATTTGTTTTAAATCTTTATGTACTTAGAGACTTGGTGAATTCAGGCTTTAAAAACTACAGACGTCATAGTGCCAACACCTCATTGTTTGTAAAAGACTTAGGAATGCTTGGAAATACTTTCATAGTTTTAAATGCCTTAAAGTTGATTCTCACAGAATAGATTTAAGCTTATTATTTCTTCAAACACGATCTCAAATATGTATGCGTATAAGGTTTTGCTGATTCCGACGTGTCGAAACCAGCAAGGGGGAAGGAGTAGATGTATACTTGATAGTGTCCTTGCCCTTCTTTTGAGGTTAGCTTATTTTGTCTTTTGAGGTTAGCTTCTTTTGATTTTAGGTTGTGTTGAATCTTTCGTACATCTATTCTATCACATGAGGGAAGAACATCTCGTCATAAGTTAGTCCAGTATCATTATTTGAAGTCCATAGGGGGAATTGTTAGAGATATAATTATTAAAAACGTGGAGAAGAAATCTTCTGAATTCAATTAGTATCTTCTTTCCCACCAGGTTCATCTCTAAGCTTATTCTTAAAATGAGTAGAAATATTTGATAAAAGAGGTACACATAGGTATGTTGATTCCTTAAAATAGTCAGTATCCTGTAGGAAGAAATGTCTACATTCGAGACTTAGTTGACTTAGGTGTTATCATTTCGACTACTTAGAGGGAATAATTGTGACACCCGGGACTTAATTGACTTTGGTGTTACAATTTATATCATAAATATCATATAAGGAGAAATGCGGACATCCGAGACTTAATTGTCTTTGGTGTTTCGGTTTCGAAATAATTATGTACTTCAGATATCTGAGCTTCATACATCAAGACCTCTTTACACGGCTTGCAAGAAAGATTTGAATCTACTCAAGATCAGATTGCGTGTTTTAGGGGAAGCTAAGACAACATCAACACCGACATCACCAACCACACAAGCTCAAGTTACATATGTTTCTGAATCTGTTTCATACTCGAAGCTTGACTTTCATAACTTGGAAAGAAAGTTGAAGCAATGCCGAAGAGTGCTTGGACAGAGAAAGATCAAATCGACATCTTCTTGAAAGAAAGAAGGTTATTGAGGAGCTTCAAAATGTTCGTTGGTAGGAGATTGTACGAAGGTGACTTACGGCTGCTTCAAAGGACCATATGATTTATCATATGTTGTTCTCATCTATAAAGTTCAAATCTCTTGTAAATAATTTTATCTTGTGAATATGTTAATAACTAGTGTAGATTTTTTGGTGAAAAATAAGATGTGCTCGAGTACAAATTTTACAAGAATTTCTTAGTAAATTCAAAATCTTTCAAATAATTGTACTCGACACGATCTATAAACCTCAAAAAGTTGAGGGGGCGCTAATAATAAGTTCCATTTGCTAGAATACACTTTGTCCCCGTACGGTTTAATCAATGATATCCAAATACGCAAGGGCTTAACATTTTGGATAGAGAGAAAAAGTGATGAACCTGGACTTAATGTATTTGACCAGAATAAATCATTAAAATGACTCGATTCTCTCCACACTTAGCATTACTACGATTACGATGCACTAGTTAAGAGGAGCCTTTTAGTGATGATTTAAAAACATTCAAAGTGTAAACCTTTGATATTTATATCAAACACTTTGAATGAATTTTTTCAATGATTTTGGTTTGTAATTGTGATAGAATATCACTAAAGACCGACCATGTACTATAATTTTATGGATATATAAGTGGTAGGTAGTATACAAATCCCATGATCCAGCCAGAACCGAGGGATCTACCCAGGGATATCCACTATTATGGAGAAGTCCAATTATGTATGATTAAAAAGGAGAAAACTGAAATCCGGAATAATGCCGACGCGATGGAGCTAACACTGAACCAAACCCAACAAGGTGTTATTTATGAAGTCTCGGTAAGCATTGAAGGGTTGAAGAATGAAAAAGAAATGTAAAGATAAAGGGTGAAAAGAAAGAAGCCCTCCATATATCTTAGGCAGAAACCGGGTCAATACAATATGCTGTCAAACACTATGTGTTTCTGACAATGAAGACAGTCATGGACCCAGTGAATGCTAGCACAAACCCCACCCACCAGCCACAACAAAGTCAAAGACTTTGGTTTCAAAAACTCACAGAGATACACTCATTTCTATTGACTTTCTCACTCCGAGTTAGTTGATATTGAAAAGGTGGCACTCAGCTCCAGCCTCCAATCACTAAAATTAAAAGTGCACTATTGAGTCTAGAGCCAAAAGAGATCATCCATTAATCTCATTAGGACACTTGTCATAATTTAGAGTTATCACACACAATTTGAATTTCAAGTAATATAATTAGATCATACCAAGATTACATGTGATTTTTCCAGAACATCCAGTGATACTTAGGTATTCACAAGGAAGATGGAAATCCTCTTTAGGATTCTTGGGGATTGCCAAGGTGGAATTTGGTGTTTAGTGTGGTGGGATAAGGTGGTAGGATAAGGTAGACAAAGGGGAGAAAAAGAAAGGATTGTGTTCTTGTCTGTTTGTGAGGGAAGGAGACAGTGAACAGTAGGGCGGGAAATTTGGTTATAACAGGTGCAGGGGTGAGTTTGGGTACTTGGCAAGTTTAGTCCCTCATGTTATATAGGTATATTACATTGAAAGTCCTTGTGGTGTAATTGTTTTGGGGACTAGGCAGAAATGGTCCCTTATCTTGTATATGTATTTTGCACAATTCGTCCTTTAGGTGTATAACTTTGGGAGTTTGGCAGTTTTGCCCCTTAAGTTATAGTTGGGCTTTTGGTCTTTGTATAAATAGCTTAATGGGCTGACCCAGCCCATTAGATGGGTGTGGGTTGGCCCATTAAGTATTTCTTCGATGTCGGCCTCGGATTTGACTTTTGACTTTTGTCGGGGTTGACTTTGGTTGACTTTTTGACTTGATTTTGACTTCATCACGCTCTTTCTGTTCCCGTGCTCGGATTTGTTGTTTTGGCTTCGATTTTGTCCTTTTCTTGATTATTCATTACCTGCACAATATAAGTGAAAACATACAAATACAATGTATTTTTGGTACGTTTTTGGTCATTTAAGTCCGGTTTTGATAGAAAACAGTATGTGTAATTAAGCACATACCAATGGTTCCAGATTGATTTTGAAAATAACAGGAAAGTAAATATGCGGAAATTAAATGATAGAACTAATCAAGGAGAGAAACATGCTAGCCTAGCCATTTCATTACCACTGTCATAACTATGTCTTCCTGTGCAATGTCAAACTATGGTTTCATTAGTGGTTTCTAAAGTCGACATATCATAATAGGTATATTTAGTCTGCCCTATATTTCCTGCGATCAAGAATCCCCCAAAAGTCACGAAGGTAGGGCAACCAGGTCACAGTGATTAATCCCAACTATCCCAATAACCAGTTTAATAACCTATACATATTATTAACTCTCTCTGAAAGAGTTCTTGTGCTTTTTAACTATATTACGTGATAGAGGAGGTAACTTGGTTAGTTCCTACACTAGGGATAGGTTGTTAATCCATCCTTAGTACCCTGCTAATCCCATGTTTAATTGGTCGTCTAATAACAGGATCAACATGATCTAAACCACCCACAATACTACAAAAAACTAGGGATAATTAACAGTCAAAGGATATCTAACGAAACCATAATTCAACAGGAACAAAAATTATAATAGTAGTAAATTCATGACTAGGCCATCACTTGAAGTGCTTAGCCACTCATAGCAACAACACATCAAGAATTAAATGATGAAATCTTGATTAAAGAACTCATAATCCTTACAGTATGCGTTTTGAACGATTAAATACAAAAAGTAAGAGTAATGTGATCTCCCTTGGACTTCTGGTGGAATTATTCGAGGTATAGAAGCCTTGGTCGCCTCTTAGAACTGTGGTGGAATGGTTCATGTTGAAGTGTCTAAATGAGGCCTCTATTTATAGGTTTCGAATACTTTACGGCGTAACCTTTTAGGGGTTTACGCCGTAAACTGCTGACGCGTACTTTCCATATTGCAGGCTTAAAAGATGTTGCGGCGTAATCAAGTATCCATGTTACGCCGTAATGCTGACTAGGATTACTCAGCCTTCCATAATAATAATGTTACGGCGTAAACCTTGCGTGTAGTTATGCCGTAATGTAGCTAAATGGCGTGTCTTGCCTTGAATAGGTTACGGTGTAACACTATCATAGGGGTTACACCGTAATGTCTCGTAAGAATCCATATTATCTTCATTTTATCGTCCATTTCCCGTGTTTCTTGTCACATACTTGCATTTTACCTGAAAACAACTAAATAATCGTAAATGTATCAAATTCAAGTATTTATAAGATAATTGCAAGTATTTTCGTAGGGAAATTGACACTAAAAAGTATCAAATATTTGATGTTATTCGTGCTTGATTTAGGAAAAACCATATCCTTCAATTGGTAACAGAGCCTAGGTTACGATCTTGGGTCGGTCTGTGTTCCTTGTGATCCCGTATGTCTCGATATGTTTATAACATATGTTATGAAATTTGATCTGTCACATTTTTTATGTCATTTGTCTCGTCACCTTTATGACACGTTTAAGATTGTTTTTGTTTGTGGTCGGTTTGATGTTTTAGTTATGAATTTTTCTGCTCTCACCAATAGTCCAAACAGTCTGTTCTTTCTTTCTCAAAAACATATCTGAATACTCATGTTTTTATGGTCAAAGTTGTATAACTTTTTCTGGTATAAATTTATGTTCAAATCTGTGGTTTGGGTAAGCTCTGAAATAACATCAAAACTGCTTATTTTTTGAAGCTTATCTTTTCTGTGCTTAAAAGCTTATTTTCGTACCATATTTTCTGGGCTCATTTTGAAGGTTGCGAAACATGTTTATGAAGGGTGAGAAATATGACATGTTTTGAATCGTGTGAAATATGTAATATCGGTGTGAAACATGTAATATCGGTACGAAATATGTATCGTGCAAAATATGTTTGTGCGATTTATGCTCACAGGTTGTATCAAAGGTGCGAAATATTACATTCAAGAGGAAAGTTACTCTATCCATTTTGTTACAGACGTGAGAAACATTACAACCTCTAGTTTTTGCGAAATATGTTTCGACTCAGACTGAGTCAACTTGGTAATTACCAAGTTGACTAGGTCAACTCACTAAGTTAACGAGTCAAGAACTTACAGAAATGAAGAAGAGAGAAGACATACTCGACTTAACCACAACAATTATAACAACAACATCAACAGCCTACAACATTAACAACGACCATAACCTCAACAAACTACAACAAACATGCTTCCCAACATCAACAAATCCACAAATCTAATCCTATCCCATCGTCACATTATATCTCAACCAACATCAACTCCAACTCATCTCAATCTCAAGACTCGATTCATAAAAGAAACTATCATAAATGATCTCAGTCTTCATTTATTTTTGTGTTATACAGTAATTGATATGACCTTTCAAAGATCAAACACGAAAAACGAAACATCACAGATCTGTCTTTGATTTACAAAAATAAAGAAAGTTCATGAACAAGAATGCTCATATCCTTCTTTGTTTTGATTAATTCAACACACAAGAACATCAAATACCTACCAGAGACCGTTTAAACGATCTTGTAGCCAAAACCTTATAGTCTTTGTCATATTTCAAAGTAAAGAATGAAATACAATGATGATTTGGGTTTGTATTTCAGTTTTGTTTTGGTGTTAATTTACTTGTGTTTGATCGAAGACTCATGGATGGAAGTATTTTGGATCTGTTGGTTTTTGTCGAAGAGGTGCTATTGAGAGAAGTGTTGGCTGCGTATTGTGTTAGATTAGGTTTAGGGTTAAAAGGAGATAAATTAGGGATCTTTGCTATTTATTTATCTCACAAATGTGGTGTATAGTCAGGTATGATAATGTGGTGTTGGACCGAATACTACATAAATTGGGTTGGGATTTGATTTAGTTTGATATTGGGCCATGATTATTCTATGATGGGCCATAATACTTTGTGCTTGTGCCAGCCGAGTGTTAACAAAATGGATTGGGCCGAATATTATTAAGGGTTGTGAGCTGTTGAGCTTGTTTAATGTAGTTCTAGTTTCTTAACCAAAAGTTTAGACAAATTGGTGTATAAATTGGTTAACTTGGACTAAATATTTAAGATTAACAGTATATTGGTTGTATTTGAGGTTCAAAATGACAAAGTGACAATGTGACGAGACCATGATCGGTCTTTATAAAGAATCATATAACTAAAATTTTAATGGCTAGATGTGGTATTAAATTGTCTAAGTGACTACGAAGTTGATTGGGTATCACTTATTTGAAATTGAAGTTGGATTTCATGAAGGCATGTTCTTATTTTATCTTGAAGTCGGGGATAGTTGGATGCATGAATTTCAAAGATAACTTGCTCGGGCTTACAATTTAGGATGAAGTCTTAGGTTATCTAGTTACCAGTAGTTAGGGTGGTTGGTTGAAGACCTGGATAACTATCACTTAAAGGAGATACGTTGTAGTTCTCAGTGTCACACGTAGAAGACGTTGTGGATAATCGCAAAACGTGATGAATGTCTCATATTTTGCTTGGTAAGTATTGAGTACTTAGAGATTTGAATGGAGCACAAATTCGCTACACCGTTCTTCCAAAATTAATGCAAGCTTAAGTCACAAGAACGGGGAATTCTACTTTAGTTTCAAGTTTGGTATATCGGGTTCACTCCATCAGTGGTTACTTCAAATAGCCTACAAAAGGGTTGGTAAAAAAATAGTCAGAGAGAGTTTATGAGTAGAGATTTGATCAGCAGTTGATTCTCATAGGATTGATTTGAGCTAATTTATTCTTCACACAAGTATTCAAGTATATGTGCGTACAAGATTTTGCTGATTCCGAGGTATCAAAACCAGCAAGGGGGAATGAGTAGATACACCCAAGAGTCTTACCTTTCTTTTTTGTTAGGCCATGCCGGGAAGACAAATGTCATAACCGCAGAGAAAATCAGCGCTTTAACTTGTGGCTTTTGGGTGCATTTCTTCAAACACATAGGGGAAGAGATATTTTGTGAATTTTAGTATGCATTATTTGAATTTCCAGGGGAAGAGTTGTGAGAAGAATTATTCAAGCGTGAGAAGATACGTTGTTGATCCAGTTAATGTTTTCCTCGAACGGTTAATCACTAAGCTTATTCTTAAAGAAGCAGTAATATTTGATGTGGTATCCTACTAATTCTGTTGTGCACTTAATTACTCTAAGCTTGTAAGAAAGCTTTGAAACTTCTCAAGAGATGATTGCTAGTTCAGGGGGAAGCTTTGAAAGCTTCTAAATAAAGAATATGTGACATGAATTAGGGGGAAGCTGATTCAGAAGCGTCTCCTTAACCAAGAAGTGTATGGGTTACCTAGTTTATGCCTATTATAATATTTCTCCTACAAGGTACTACAAAGATGATTCATGGTGGAGTGAAGATTTAAAGTCGAAGACCACAGAAGACATCATCAACATTGGAAGCTTCGTGGAAGTTCTTCTTCTTAATCAATATGTACTTGTTAGGAAAATATTATAAGTAATTCTGTATATCGTCCCATGGGGGAAGATTGTTAGGATTTCATTTTATGTGACGACATTACGGAATTACCATAGTTTACCATACCACCATACACAGGGACTAGAATAGCAAATATAGCATACTTGTATAATGTATGGTGGTATAAATACCCTTTCATGGCTTCCATGAAGGGGTTGAGACTCTTGTATTCTTTTCACTTTCCATTCTATTTTACATATTTCCATCTCTCACTACACTCTCTCTCTCTCTAAACATGGCTATCTTGTGGTTTGAATCTCCCTGGCCCCCGGATCATTGATTCTTTAGTTTCTTCAAAAATCGTATTCACCCCCCCCCCCTCTACTGTTCTATAATTAGTATCAAAGAAGCTTATTCAAGTTTTCAAGCATTAAAACCCTCATGAGAAGTCATTTTAAGTTGAAAACTTCTTTTTCAAATATTTGAAATCCTAACTCCGATTTTTGAAAAAGTTGAGTAAAGATCCATGGCTCAAGAAAACTACGTTGAGGGGTGTTCTATGCAAAGACTACCTTTTCTAGAACCCAATGGGTTTTGCTTTTGGAAAGCCTGCTTTGAGACTTACATTAAGTCCAAAGATATTGACTTATGGTAAGTTTTAAAAACTACGATTTCTACTATGAAGTTGAAGACTCTGAAACTAAGCCGATGAAGGAAACGCCGTATGAACTTCTTAAAGATGACCAAAAGAAGAAACTTGGCAAGAACAACAAAGCCAAGATGACTCTTTACAATGCTCTACCCCGTAAAGAGTATGAAAGAGTTTTCATGCATAAAACCACCAAGGAGGTTTGGGATACACTAATCATCACTCACCAAGGCAATTCACAAGTCAAGAATTGCAAGATTGATCTTCTCACTCAAGAATATGAGAAGTTTTCAATCTCTAATGAAGAAACTATTGATAGCGGATTCACTCGATTCAACGCTATTGTGACTAGTCTAAAATCATTAAATCTGGACTACTCAAGCAAGAATCACGTGAGAAAGTTTCTTTGTGCTCTACCATTGAAATGCAGAGCCAAGGTGACAGCCATTGAAGAAGTTAAAGACTTGGCTACACTTCCTCTTGATGAGCTAATCGGGAATCTCAACGTCTATGAAATGGTCTTAGATAATGATGGCATAGGATCTAAGACCACCAAAGAAAAGGTAAAATCATTAGCTCTTAAAGCTAAAGTCACTAGGGAACAAACTAGTGATGATAGCCTTAGTCAAGGAGGAAGTGACAAAGACATTAATGAAGAAGAAGCTGAGGCATTTAATTTGTTGGCTAGGAACTTCCGCAAGTTATTCCATAAGGGTAATCGGTTCGGACGAAGAAATCGATTTGGTAATGGCGGTAATCGATTCGGCAAAGGCCGGGTAATAGCTTTGAGAACAAAAGTGGTGAAAGCTCAAAGCAAAAAGAAGCTTGCTACAATTACGGGATAGAAGGTCCCTTTGTGAGTGAGTGTAGAAATCCGAAGGAGAACAATACCTTTATAGGAGGATAATGGAGCGATAGTGAAGAGGGCGACGAACATCAAAATGACGCAACATGTCTCAGGCCGATCGACTCACAAGAGGTAGTATCGAAACCATCTAGTTCTAACATTAATTTAAATATTATTGATTTGCAAAAGGAGAATGAGGAACTCCTAAGGTTTAACAAGGATTTTGCTCAAACCTTTGAAAAACTTTTAAATGAAAAACGCTAAGTAAAATCAATGATCTTGAAATTGAAGTAAAGAAACTTGCCAATTATAAAGAGGTGCTTGAACCTTGCAAAACATGTGATGTACTCACCAAAAAGGTTGACTCTTTAAAATGCAATGTTTCTAAACTTCAAGATAAAGCATTGAATTTTTCAAAATTCAAAAAGAGTAGCATCGTTTTGGACGACATGCTAAGTCGTCAAAAATTGTCCCAAGATAAGGAAGGTCTTGGATTTTCAAAAAATGAAAAAACCACTTTCGTAAGTCTAAACAAACCAATAGTGTTTATAAAAGAGAGTCAAAAGGAAACTTCATCAAAAAGTTTTATTAAACCCATAGTACCTCCTCAATTTGCAAGCACTCGAGGCTCCCAAGCACCCATTACAAAAGTGGATACAAGACATCACTCGGGCTCACATAATGGACTTGGATACATACGACCTCGAGTTGACCCTAGACCTCTCATACCCACACCAAATATGAGACCTTCAAACTCATATCACCGAAGACCTTCCTTTTAAAACAATCATTCTTCGGAAAGAATTTTTTTTCATAAAATCAAATGTCATCAAATCA